>WAAB01003338.1:0-98344 GCA_013389865.1 Piaya cayana | reverse complement strand
GATGATCCAGTGGGTCTCTTCCAACCTGGTGGTGGTGATTCTATGAAAAGGTTGTCTTCGTCTTCCTTTTCCTGTCAAGTGCTATTTGTACAACTAGCAATGTGAGGGAAAGGGTCAGGCCTCATACTCTGACCAACCTGGAACACTGGGGAACATGAAATGTTGTAGCCCTGGACTGATAATACCGCATAAGTTTGTTGTATAGAAGTAAAGTTAACTATATATCCCTAACTTCATAAATGTTCTCATGAAAAAAGACAACTTGTGAATGTGAAGTGAATCTAATGTGTAGAGGAAGACAGTTTCTAGGTCACATATAATTTTGGTTCCTTATTTATAAACAAGAAATTGTTTTACTTGGCTGTATTTGTACTTTATCATTCTACTTGATTTCAATATGAAGTGTTCTAACTTTTCTCTAGTGCTCTGTCATAATTAAAATGAACCTTAGTGTACCATTACACAATGGTAGAAAATGACAATCTATTTCTAAAAATGGCTTTATCAAATATGTTTGATCACTTTAATTTCAGAAGGATAAACCATGAATTTTAATAATTGAAGTACAAACCAAATTAACTAAATGACACAATGTAATTAGGAATATAGTACACAGGGTTTTGCTGCAATCTGATTAAATATATCTCAGAAGACTCTTTTCTAAAAAACCTAATTTATTAAAGATTTGTAATATCAACACCCACAAATTAATGTTTCTCCCATACTTTCATTCTGAGGTCATTTGAATTAATTTCTTAAAAATATCTATGGAAGAAGTAAGTTTGTGTTGCAAAATCTTCAGCAGTTTTTGAGAAAGATGAAAGAGGCAACATTATGGTAAAAAAATGGAAAGTAAAAAAATCTGTTAAAATGGAATTGGTCAGAATAATTTTACAGTGCAAAAGCTGTATTTTTTGGAAATATGTTAGAAAAAACCATGAAAAGCTAACCTACACAAACCATCGCAAACTGTATGTTAATGGTGACCGTCACTTCCTTGAGAAGCTCTCTTGCAGCTAAAGTTGTAAATGTTAAAATCCTTATGCTCAAATTTAAGATGCTCAGATTAATATTTTGATCATTGCCAGTATCCCTTGCTCTCAGTTTGTTATCATTGTTCACTTTCAGAGTGCGGGATCTTGAAGCAAAGTAAGACATCTTAGCCAAGCCGAAGGACTTAGGGAGGTCTGTAGTGGCTCTGTGGACAGCTTTATGAATGTATCCAGATTTGCCGTTTCTTTCACAAATGCTGGCATAACTTGTCATAGTGGCACTGAAGGACATGGTTCTTTGTAGTGTTACAGCATTTGGATATTCATTGTTTACATCATTAGGAAAGATTCTGATCATAATGTAGGGCCTACACCCTGCTTTGTGAGCATAACTTGGTTAGCTAATAGGTTAGGAAGGCATCCGCTATTTTTACTTCAGTCTTTCTTTCAGAATATATAATATACTATACCAAATAAGTATCAGCAAGAGAGTTCAGGGTTATAGTGTTGAAGAGTCTAGCAAAGGCATTTTTGGCAGGGTAGCAAATGGTGATACTGACTCAGGCAGAAGAGAGAAGTGAGAATGAATCCACATGAATTTATGAATGATTTGCTAATGGTCCACCTTCTACCAAAAGGAAATTGTGTAGGTGGAAGTTTTTTTTAACGAAAATGAAGGAAAATTAATAAATTAGTTTTGATGTAAATTGCCATAAGCTTTTTAAAAAAAATCTAATTGAAAACCAGTACTGAATACTGGTTACTTATGCATACATTATATGTAAGCTATGTGTGGCTGCCCATAATGCCTTTATAGGAGTGTTTACTCACTGTAAAAGACAACACTTGAAGTGTGTTACTAACATGTATCACAGACTCCTCTGTTGACAACGGGGGTGAGGGAACAGGGTGAAAATAACTCTTAATGATGTTTAGATGAAGAGTAATTTTTCAGCTTATTTTTGCTTACATTCTGTGCTGTACCAGACGTCATTATATAAAAGATGACATGCCCACTGTTCACAGCAGCTGCAATACATTAGCCTAATGGATTGGAATTATGGGTTGCCTCAGGAAGTGTCTATTTTGTGCCAAATCAGAATATGAATCCTACTGTGAAAAGTTTTGATATTATTAAATATGATAAAATATGATGTCTTTGGAAAGAAAAAAACCCCAAACCTAGAGGAATGATAGGGAAGAATAATACAAATAAGACTAAAAGTTGAAAACCAGTAGTTGGTCGAATGTCAGATTTTCTTTCTACAGACTTGAATGTTAGTGAAACACACTGAAGTACTGTACAGTAACACTGAAAGGAATGCTAAACAAGAAGTATTGAGGAAGGAATTTTTTGATCTGAAACTTTTTGTCGCTGCTTTCCACTACATAGGATGGGTACAGTGAAAAGATGTGAAGCAAAGCAAGAGGCAAAGAAGTTCTGGATGGGCTCTGGCTTTGGGGATAAATTATGACCTCAATCAATTTGCATATGTATGCTGAGCAAATAACTGGCTCCTATCAGTTGTGTGGAGCACTATATCATAACCAGGAAAGGTTAAAAGGTAACTCAGAGTTTCCTAATTCACACCCTGCTTTCCTATGAAAACAAATCAAAACATTTAGAATTTCACAAATGGTCTCATTTTCATAAATTGTCAGACTGCAAGGAAACAAAAGAATACTAAAGTTATTCAGTTCAACCTTAATGTATTTCTCTATTCAGTGATTCTTAAATCCACTGCATTTACATATCCTATTTTGATTGGAAGACATGAAATATTCACCACGTTCCTGGGTAGGTAGCAGTTTTATTAAAAAAGTTAAGAATTCAATCTTTCCACAATGAATTTTGCTACCTTTTCTTTCCAGATTCTGGAATCCGTTTAAATGGGGTTCGGTAGATTAGAGTCCCCTATCATCTACTGTTGTTTATTATTAATATGTATGAAGAAATCTTGTCTCTACTGCTACCAGTCAGAATTTTAACTTTTACTTCAGCAGGACAAGGGGAATTGAAATGTATTGACTGGGATTACTGTGATTTGAAAGACTCTTGCCAGTACCATGACTCAGTCTCATTTAAGGTACATCCTTAGAACTACTTTGCATGTGGTCATAAGGGTATTTGCCTGGAGAGAAGAGCACAGCATGTTTTGAAGTGACTCTTGATATTCACAGGAGATAGGCAACTCTGGAGCTGCTTTTAATGAGGAAGGAGGGCTTTTTTAGTTCCCCATCATAAGATATTGATGTGTTTTATAGCTTTTGTTCTGAGCCTGGTCTTGTAGTAAATATTTTCTGAGTTTTTCAGTTTCCTGGACTGCAGAACTTCAATCTTAATCCACATCCTAAATAATTTTGACTATCTTGTAGACACTGTAGACTCTTAAAGTGTCCAAGTAATTTATTCCAAAAGTATTCCACTTAGAATCTTTTAGAAATACCTCTGAATTTGTGTGTATTACTCATATTTTTCCAGCTCATAAGACTATATGTTGAAGAAGAAATAACTTCTGAGTTGAAGTTCATCATTTGGTCATTAAATTTTAGACTTAAAATAACCAGATTTTTTAATGCGAAATGCAGCTGTATATTCACAAAGTTGTAAAATAATTTCCATCTAGACTTCAGTGTTAGATTAAAATTTGCTGCCAGATTTGCAATTTGGTCCACTCTTGTTTTTCTTTACAATAGAATTGCAGAAGTTTTGATTAGGTGTTCTTTGATTTAGTAATTTTATTGATGAAGTTTTCATCACAAGCTTTCAACATTTCTATGCTGATTTAATTGTCATTTGCAGTTTTAGCATGTCATAATATTCCCTCTCTCACCTTTTTTTATTTGTGATAGAACAAATTATGATGTCTGCCTTTTTACGTTACTGTTCATGAGGAAGATCAGATGTAATCAGCTACCTTCACAAGTAACACCAGTGACAAAATGGCAAGACCTCAGCTTGGAATAAGGCAGAAAATGTTACTGGATGTTTAAATGTGTTGAAGTTTTTGAGTCCTTAGGATTAAATGAATGGAATACTATGAAATGGAAGGATTTGTCTGATTGAGTTGAAGAGCTGTTACTTGTCACCTTTCAAAACTTGTGTAGACATGGTAAAGTAGAAAAAAACATAGAAAAGGATAAATACATGGTTCACCTTTGAAAAAGGTGAAAAAGAAGAAACTAGGGACTTACAGACTTAACTTATCCATAGGAAAATTCTATATTTCTGTATGAAATTAACTAAGAAAACAACTGAGACAATGAAGACCAGACAACCTTTCAAAAGCAAATCCTACAAAAATCAGTCTTCTGTATGACAACATGAGAGTGGAGGAAAAGCTGTAGAGGTGAAACATCTCAAGCTTTGAAGTGCTTAGAAGCAACTTATGAAAGCAGGACATTTCTGAAAACACTACTTCAAAACTAGTAGAAAATCATATATAGAAAGCTAGAAACAACAGCTTGCCATGACTAAGAGAGAAATACTAAGTTGTGTGTCCTGGGTCAGGTATTGTTCACTGTTTTCATGAATAGAGAAGTGACATTTATTACATGTACTGATGAAAGGAGAGAATGTAAGTATGTTGTACAACAGGGTGTGAATTCAGTACAATTTTACTTGGAGAAGTAGTCTGAAAAAATAAGACATTTTTCAAAGGAACAAATGCACAGTATTCTTGTTTAGAAAAGACAGATCTCCCAGGG
This sequence comes from Piaya cayana, assembly GCA_013389865.1. NCBI lineage: Eukaryota > Metazoa > Chordata > Aves > Cuculiformes > Coccyzidae > Piaya > Piaya cayana. Next base: position 93,644 of record WAAB01003338.1, on the reverse strand, counting down.
TTGAGGACTAACTTTATAGAACAGTTAGCTAAAAAAAAAAAGAACCCCAAAAGAGAACTGTAACTGGGGTACTAATCATCAGTTCTATAAACTGCTTTAAGTAGGGCAGACATCTGAAAAATAGATGAGTATAAATAGCAAGATGGAAGTGATCCTTCTGCTTTACCATAACTCAGATGGAATACTTGGTATCCAGATTCAGCTGTTATGTGGACCTGAGAGAGCGTATGTAAGAACAGGAGTAGAGAGGTCTACTGTGCATAAATTATGAAGATCTCTGAACAAAATGAGACTGGGTTTTTTTTGTTTTCTTTTTAAAAAGATTTCTTTCAGAAGATACAAGTGAAGGCTATTTTTTTACAGCCTTTTACATCAGATTCACAAAATAAAAATTCATTTCAAATAAGAAAGAATATTCTCTTTTCATCAGTATTGAGAGGTTTAAGCTACAGCTAAGGTGACTGAGAATAGATATGATCTTTCTAATGCTAAAGATAACAAGACTAGATTGTGGAGGGAGTAGAGCTCTAAGAACTGGTTGTAACAGTCATCTAGAAAAATACCTACAATAAGGTGGATTTGATCGTATCTTGGGCACATGAAATAGATAAGACCTGTGACCTTGATTTCTAATTCAGAGTATTTAGCTAAATTTATTTGTCAAAGTCAAGTGTTTCTTCTGCACATGCTCCAGGTTTCCATCTTGAATAGTAGCATAATGAATACAAAACTGTTGAGTATTGATTTTATCTTTTTATTTAAAAAACTCCTCTAAGATAACTCTGTTGTATTCCACTGGGAACTAGAGAGCAAAAATTGCTAGACCAATCTGTAGACATTCTGATATCTAATTATTTTTCTTTTAATGGAACTGTTTATTAATTTTCATTTAATGCTAACATATATTTACAGCATAACTATTAATATTGAAGGGACTCAAATAAACAGTAGCTTTATTGTTAATCTGAAAACGTTATATTAAATCCTACTCAAAAGTTGTCTCTATGGAAGACGAATGTTCAACTTTTATCTTATATATCTTTGGAAAACAAATTACAGAAAGAAAGAAATAGGGCATAATTTTAGACACACTTTCCTTGGTATGAGTTCCTCTTTCATTATTTGTGGTACAAAGCTCTATGATTGTATCTGTTTAAATTAGAAAAAAATGAAATTTACAATCCATTGTTTATGCCGCTTTTAATGTCATTAAGGAAACTTTTTAACTGCTCGTGGATAAAGTATAACTAATTGATTAAATGCGCTTTGAATTTATGAATCTGATTAGGCAACATATGTTTTGCATACAAATCACTTTGCTCTGCTTGTGTTCGTTTAGGGAATCTCAATGTGGTTTATAAATGAACATTGACATTTAAATATTGCAGCACTTTGCTAGAACATTATCTGGTTAACAGCCAAAATAAACAAATGGTCTTAAAAACCCTGCAGTTTAATGTCAAAAATGTAGGCATCACTGTGCATTTTGAAGTGATTTGCTCTTTACAACAGTGGTTTGTGATGGCATGAAAAAAGGTGATTTTCTGGCAGTATAGCAGTGTAATGATGGTCAGGGCAGTTGATTATAAGCAGAAACAACAACCTGGTTACTATTGCCCAGAAAGAATGACAGGAAAGAGTGTCCCTTGAAAGACAGTTATAAACATCTGAAGAATAAGAATTAGGCTGTGGGAAATGAAGGCACAGTACAACCACTGAACTGCACAATTATTGCAGACATTTAATTCAATTCAGACTGCCTCCCTCTTCAAATAATTTTCCATTGCCACCTCCTTTGCCATCTTTCCACCAACTGTGCTACTGCTGGCCCTTAATACCAGTCCCTGTTCTTTGCAGACAGGAGTAAGAATACATTTCATGTCTTTAAAGCCAGCCTGACTTACAATGCCTCCTTTTGATGTATGGGTCCCTAGAAGACACAGTGGAGACACAATTTGCCAGTTTTACCTAGGAAATGAGACACCAGGAGGGATGTAAAATGTTTTTGTTAATCACACGCACCTTCTCACTACCATCTTCAGGCTGTTTTGTATGACTATAATTTTTATCCTATCTAACAGTTCACAGGGTGAAGAACATTTCTTCCCCTTAGATTATTCAGCCTGTGCATCTGCCTTCTGGACCCTAACCCAAAGAGAGTCTGAGACACCAAATGTTACCTGTAAATTCTGAGGGATGCTAGTTAATGGCAAAAGAAAGAGATTTGGTGGCTTTTATTTAGGCTGTGATAGCCTGAAAACCTCAGCCTGTTCCAAGTGGAAATTGCATTTGACAAATATCAATGAGTAGGAAGTTCAAAGCATCAAATAACAGGAAAAAGGAGTGTAAGATGGGAATGGATGGAAAAAAAAAGTAAAAAAGCAAAATGGGAATAAAAAGGGATTTAAGGTGTGAGTGTTTGCACAGCTCAGAAATGAGAAGTGTTGACAGGCAACATCAGATCACCAGTTTGGAACATATCTGAAGAAAATGGTGAATTAACTACAATGGTAAGAGGACTAGCCAGAATCGCCATATATGTATGCAGATGTAACCACACAGAAACAGATGCAGCTAAGGTCAAGGTAAGAAATCAGTGGAGGGATAGAGAGAAATTAGTGACATTATAGAACTATGATTTCCTATCTGCTGTCAATGACCAGAGGGCCATGCTCAGCAGACTTCAGGTTAGTTAAAAGAAGTATAGACGTCAATTGACAGATTAATGAAAGGATATATGACAAGCTCATGGAATTTTCCAAGTGTGGATGGATTGTCTTTCTTTAGAATATTTATTCCTAAACTAGTCAGGTCAGATTTTGGGAAAGAGATTAATAACACTTATTGTTCAGACTTATATAAATAGAAGTTTGTACAGGGAGAAGATCATAAAGAAATTGCTTTTCTTTTAATCCTTAATTAGAATTTGAATATTGATCAGTCCTGAAAAGCAGAGTAACTGTATAACTTTTTTCCCCCCAAAATGTGGAAAAGGATCATCTGAATATGCCAATGCTGACTTCCAATTAGCCAACTTTGCCTTTCCTCTACTCTCTCTCCTCCTNAAATCATTCTCCCCCCCCCCCCCCTTCTTTTTAAAGCAAAAGAAAAGGTAGCAAGTTGAAATGTAATAAATAAGAAATAATAGCTGGAAATAAATACATAAAACAAAGAGTTTCAATCATGGAATCTAAAAACGATGAGAATGTCAAATGTGCTCTTAAAGGAATGAATCTGAATTGGTCATTGGGGTTTTTTTTAATCTGTCTCCCATTCAAAAAAAAATGTTGCTTCTACATTAAAGTCGATCAAGTTTTATAGAAATTGTACTCCTATCTTCTGGATATCTGTAACATGCATTACAAGTGCATTTTCTTGTAGGCAATGAAGCCTGAATTGCAGGAACATTTTCATGGCCTGTTCTAAGGCTTATTTTATAGTCCCTGTAAACTGTTTGCCAAGGCAATATAAACTATATATAATACAATCAATAAAACTAACAAGCATTAACGTGGTGGGACAAATTTTTAATCTGGTTTACAGTTAGAGTTGAGCAGTTCTAAAAAACTGGATAAATGAACAATACATAAATCTCTTCAATACAGAGTGTTCCACAAAATGAATGGAAAGTGTGTGTATCATATTTGGTTTCAAAGAAAAGTAAAAGTCTGGTCCGCAAGAACACTTTCACTCCTGCTGCCTTTCATCCTATCTACATACCTTTCCCCTTCAAATTAAAGTGAATATACAAATTTCTGAATACTACTTAGTGATGTGGTTTAAAATGCAACCATGTTTTCCAAACATATACATCTGCCAGCTCTTTTTCATATTTTTACGGAAAAAAAACTTTATAAAATGTAAGTGTCTTCTAGACCAAGGAAAACATATCACAAAAGCATTAGAAGGGTTTGTTTTATGAAGCAAAATATATTCAAAATATTCATTAGGAGGGTTGAAACGAGACATTAGAAATGCAAGGTAAAATCCTCAAGTGTTGAGAGTCTCAATGCTTCATAGGTGATCTAGGTTTCCTTAAAATGTCATAAGACTTCCCACTAAGTAAGCCAGTTTTCTCAATGCTTTCCTCTTAAAAGGGAATAACTAGTTTTTCCTTATCTTTTTGAATGACACTACAAATGATAATCCTGAAAACTAAGGAGGCGCCAGTGAATATGCTTACTTTGTTTGCTTGGTTTCTGAAAGAATAAAATCATCAGACTACACATCACTACTGTAATTTTACTTATCTTATTTAAAGAAAATAGTAAAAGAGAAGTATAAAGTGTTCTATGATTGAAACCCAATATTAATCGAATTATAAAAAATGCAGTAGTATTTTATAGATTGGTACAATCATTCTTGTTACCAAGTGAAAATGATGATTGTAAAGCATTCAACCTTGACAGTATAGATGTAATGCATCATCATGAAAACAGACTGCTGTAGGGGAAACAAGGAAAGGTGAAAGCTGATTTAAGTTCAAACAAGAGACAAAGAGAGAGGAGAGAGAGAAGAGATTTTGCAAATAAAGTCGGAAACAGCTGTAGTAATGTTGATATACAGTCTCGTGTTGGCCAAGATTCTTACTAGGAGTTAAAAGCAGCCTGAGCTAGCTTTTGGGTTGACTTCATTAGCATCTGAAGGAAATTTTAATACCTGTTTGTCAATGAACAAAATTCTCATTCTGCTACTGAGAGACTACANTGCATAGAAAAAAAAAAAACCAGCCTCCAAATCTTCCCTTTTATTGCTTCTCAGAGGCTTCTGAAGAGAGATCCTAGTCAGTTGGCACTAGCAAGTGTCAGTGCTCTATGAAGATGAGTAAGCCTTAATGACCCTGAGCAGCATCACCTGAAGCCCCCATCCACAACTATGGGTTGGGAAGCAATATTTAAGCTCAACCCTGAAGTTTTGGTCCTAGTCTGGCCTATAGGGTGGGATTGAGTTTCTGCTGAGCTACTGCTGTACCCTTGTCCTGTTGTGGGCCCTTCTGAGTTAGATTCCAGCATGTAGACTCATTTACTGGCCTTGGTACTGCCTCGTGTGCATGATAAGACTTAATGATCTGGACTCTTTGTTATACTTGTCTGTCATTTCCTGCTTGCCTTGCTTAGTTACAGTAAGTTATACCTTGCTAGCCCTAGCATCCCCCTTGACTCAACCTCACCTTCCCTTAGGGAGCAGCTGGAAATTTCTGTGCCATTATACCAAGCATCTGTGTTGCCTCAAGACTGTCAGCAGTCCTGAAATGCAGTCTGCAACTCAGAAGTTTGTCATACACAACAATGAGTATAGAAACAAAATGAACAGCTGTTGGAAGCTTCTCTCTCTAGTATTGGCTTCACGTATGATGGTGGCCAACCTGGTATCTTATCTTTCTTGCTCCTTGTTTTCTACAAACTCTGGGACATAATCACATTTCTTTATGTGCTTATGTTGTTCTTGTTTGCAGTTCTGGTGAGTTACAAGGAATGGCAGGCTGTCTCTGTTTCTACTTGCTATGCAGAAACTCGGTAGGAATTGGCACCTTGTTCAGGTGTACGATACTGCTAATCCACTCACTGACAGTAGCATTTCCCTACTGCTGCATGCTCACTTCTCTACTTTCACAACTGAAATAATTTAGCAGGGGTTGACAACTGAGTGATCTGTCTGAAAAAGGCAGAATAGAGCTAGAGTTAACTGAGTTTTAAGGTAAAGTACAGCATTATTAGGGAAGTTGAGCTTTACAGGGTCCTTCTGTAGGAAGCTGGGGATGTAATAAGCTGGATGGGGCTATGCAGGCTATCTAAAGCTGAAGCTGATGAACTTGTAGAAGGGGGAAAGAATATTTTTGTCCCTTTTGGAAGCTTGTGAATTAGCAATATAAACAATTTATTAGTGTCAGAAAAATATTCTAGCAGTGAAGAGAAAGCACTGCAATTCAAGGTCCTCTCCAAAACTGGTGAGATCTACAGCTCTTAGAGAAAGCAAAGGCAAGTATCTTGGAGAGACATTTACAAGAAAACAGAGATAGTATCTTAAAGTGTATCTTCACTTTCCCTTCCCCACAACTGTATATAAGTTTTGCTGCTTTTACCTTCTTTGCAGATTCTTAGCTACCCGCAAACATGAGTTTGCTAGACATAAAATGTTTATGGCTGCTTTTCTGGTTATTTGTTTCACCTTTCTGAGATACTGCCTGGCAAAGCATACCTGCTGCAGAACAGTGTGTAGAGTCTGTGGTGCCTGTCAAAAATAGCACAGTACACACCAGGAAGATATCTTACTATCCTCTTTATTCCACTTTCCATTTTTATGTCATCTGAAGCACTAATAACTAAAGAGAAACATTGCACATATGTCAGCAGAGTTGATGATAAACTTGTTTTTTAATCCATTCAAGTTCAGTTTAAACAACTTTCAAGTTACATTAGGTGATATGGTAAAACATTCCTCTTTTTAAATGTCAATGTGATTAATATATAGAGTTCTACTGTAATATGGATGTCTAACTCGTGAAAGTAGACTATTTTTCTTTAAAGAAACTGAGAGTTGTTTTCTNAGAAGCTTGTGAATTAGCAATATAAACAATTTATTAGTGTCGGAAAAATATTCTAGCAGTGAAGAGAAAACACTGCAATTCAAGGTCCTCTACAAAACTGGTGTGATCTACAGGTCTTAAAGAAAGCAAAGGCAAGTATCTCGGGAAAGACATTTACAAGAAAACAGAGCTAGTATCTTAAAGTGTATCTTCACTTTCCCTTCCCCACAACTGTATATAAGTTTTGCTGCTTTTAGCTTCTTTGCAGATTCTTAGCTACCCGCAAACATGAGTTTGCTAGACATAAAATGTTTATGGCTGCTTTTCTGGTTATTTGTTTCACCTTTCTGAGATACTGCCTGGCAAAGCATACCTGCTGCAGAACAGTGTGTAGAGTCTGTGGTGCCTGTCAAAAATAGCACAGTACACACCAGGAAGATATCTTACTATCCTCTTTATTCCACTTTCCATTTTTATGTCATCTGAAGCACTAATAACTAAAGAGAAACATTGCACATATGTCAGCAGAGTTGATGATAAACTTGTTTTTTAATCCATTCAAGTTCAGTTTAAACAACTTTCAAGTTACATTAGGTGATATGGTAAAACATTCCTCTTTTTAAATGTCAATGTGATTAATATATAGAGTTCTACTGTAATATGGATGTCTAACTCGTGAAAGTAGACTATTTTTCTTTAAAGAAACTGAGAGTTGTTTTCTTGCTTACTGTTTTCTTTCATAGAATACTAATACTTAATAGTGATGTAATGTTTGCTTTTCATACTTATCTAAATGTTAAGCAGTTTCCCCAAGGTATGGGGGAGCTGGGATGGGAAACAGAAAAAAGAAAAAATTGTCTGAATTAACAGATTGGAATGAGAGAAGTTGAAGTAAAATGGAGATCTAGAAAAGGGCAGCATTTCAATGTGAGATGAACTAACTATGTGGTCTCTGGAAAACCTTGCAAATATTGTTCCCAACTCCCAAAAATGTATATTTTCTATATATGATCAATTCTGAAAAGAATTGCTTGTAACTTCATTTATCATATTGGAGATTTGTTGCATCTATCTATGTCCTTTTGAAGTAAATTTTTTAATCAGACACTACTGAAATGGTTTCCATATAAGACATGAATATATCTGTAAAGAACAAAACACTTTAATTTTATAATTTCACATGAAATATCTCTCGTGTTTCTACGCATGTTGTAAGGGAATGAAAGGAAAGATTCTGTGTATCCCACTAGAGCTTTAGAAATCCTAAACTCAGAGTAGTGAGAAAGAATATATAATGCTAGTCTGTGGCTCAGAGACTGGAGAAGGTTTTTGTAAGTACTCTTTTTGCTCCCACTGCTCTGCTTCAGTCTTATATGACTTTTCTCAGTAAAGCTACCTTTCAGAGTAGTACTTTTGCTCTCATCAAATGCCATGAGAACTCCACACAGAGTAGTTTTACTGCTAGGGAAAATGCTGCATATTAAAAATGTAAACTTCAATTATTTTGTCAGTTTATACCATGTTTTGTTTTTGAAAAATGAAGCTTTTTTTTTCCTTAGTGCTCACTTAGATGTTAAATAGCTCAAGTGTCCTGACTTTAATGACGGCAAAACTGAATCTGCATCCATTTCATGCATAATTGCAGTCTATGAATTTATAAAAACTATGTAATCTTCAGTACAGGGTAAACAAATATTAAAAAATTCCAGCCCCAATCTTTTTATGGCACCTAATTATTCTTATGCATAAATGGAAATTTATTTTTTGTTATACTGCTTAGTGCAGTCAACTGTTTTGTTATTAATTACAGAACTGTTACCAATGCTCAGGAATGATGTTTTAATAAGGTTTAATCTTCTTTCTGCATTCTAGTGTATATTGTAATTATTTTTTTGTCCCTTACTTTGCCTCAATAGTCTATTTATAAACTAAAGTGAACCCTATTTATAAACTAAAGTGTGGCATTTACGGTGGGTTGGACAAAGAAAAGTTATTCTGTAGACTGGTACTGTGTGGAAGTTAAGCTAGTTAATATTGCCCTCCCTGCCATTGTGCTGCTTATTCTCTGATCAAGTCTAGGACCTTTCTGAAATACTCTGTTTCTTTGTCAGGACCCAGTTTTACCTGATATCATTCTGGTACCTTTTAAAATATTCATTTGGCCCTCTTGCCTTATAAGAAAAGCAGTTCTCAAACCAGGAGGAAAGATTACTCGTGACTTGTTTGCCTTTACTCGGCGTTAATTCTTGTTAGATAACCACTGAAGAGAACTGGGATAGCATGAATAGTTTGCTTCACCTAAGCTCCTGTTACAATCCTTGTAAGTTTCGATGCTGTAATACTTTCATTTACTAGACCTAAATGTTGTAAAAGACGTTACAACCAAAGCCACAGTCCAAAGACTTAGTTCAATATGAACAGAAACTAGCAAAATATCAATGAAAAAACCCCTATAACAACTGTTCAAACACTGGAGTTTAGCTACTGCTGCATGCTGGGTCAGTGTACTGCCCGTGGGTTAGTAGGAACTAAGAGAGAGATCTTGAGTCAAAGATGACAAGTTGCTTCCCAAGCTTTCTCTGTACTTAAGAGAATCTTCATATTGTTTATTCAGAGTAACCTATGTCTAAAGCTTGCATGGATTTGCAGGCTGGTGCAGTGAGATAGCAGATGTAATTCCATGGCAAACCTAGTGATGTCTTTCCAGAAGCTGTTTTCTGCATTAATGATACAGACAGTAAGGGGATACTTTATGCTTTCTTAGGACCATGTTAGAACAAACATTGAAATGGCCTTTGCAAGGATTATGCCTAGATTTATGGATTTTCTGCTATGAATATTTAATGCTTTTACTTTAAGCACTGTCATTTATTGATGTATTTTCCTTTAAATATCCAGTCAAATGGAAGATCTATTCACAGAGAAATGTGTTGCTGCTATCTGCTAATCCCCCACAAGAAAAGGAAAGAAAAGTAATTGTCTGCATTTGTTTCAGATCCTTTGTGTAGTCATTAGTTAGAAAAAGAATCTCAAGAGAAGGTAACCGGGATAGGGTTTAACCTACACAGGTTTTCAGATGTTAATAGTTTTTAGAATAAGATCTGAGATTTGATATTCTGTGAATCATCTTCTTCAAGATTTGTTTCAAAGGCTTGTGTTTTATTTTGCTTTATTTAGAATCTGCCACAGGAACTGGGCTGCAAACCACCAGTTACTCCAACTGCAAAAAGGAAGAACAAGGGCTCTCTTATACTGCCAAACAAATGTTGTAAGGAACTGAACCCAATTCCTTCCTGCCTTTTAGTTTATGGCTGCCTGGAGAACAGGAGGGACTGCAAGGAGGCCGGTGACCTCACTGTCCCAGTTGCACATGGGCCACTGCAGAGCAGGCTGCAGACCCTTGCCTGGGCAGGTGCTCCTGGTGGCAGCTGCTGCAAGAAGACAGATGGTGGGAGCTGATTAGCCTGCATTTTGCCAAACACTAATAATCTCTAATCCACATACAGGCAGAAGATATTAATAATTTTAATTTTGACATTACATTATGCTATTTATAGATGCCTGAAAATATTTCTCATAATCACTGCTTGATCTGCACTATAGAATGATTTTCTCATATCTTCATTCATGTTGAATTAATAGGAAAAAAGTGAAGTAATATTAAAGGTCTAAGGAATACGGGATTTCCCACTCAAGGAACATGAACTTGGGGTTGCAAATGCAGAGGGAGTGGCATTTTGGGAACAGGATGAACTAACAGCTGACTCTACAGAACTAACTCTGTGATCAGTCCGTCATCTCAGAGTACTTCCCAGTGGAAAGATGTTGTGTTTGTAAAATAGGCATGGCCACATTTAGCAGACATATGGGTAGTCTAGGGGGATAGTCGGGGAATAATTATGTATGCAGGTGATCAATTCAGATCATTAATGGCTTTGTTCTTTAATAACATAGAATTTTCTGAGCTGAACCTGGGAGAGACGTGTTGATAAAAGAACACAGACTGATGCTGCAGAGTTTGATTTGCATGGAGAATAAGGACTTAATTCTTCATTACTACTAAATGGATTTAGTGCAAAGGAGAATGGAAAAGCCTAAGTATAGCACAGATAGCAGCTGACACTAATAAAATCAGACTTCAGAAATTCCATTTTAAAAAAATTAAGGAATTGTCAATATTTCCTCTGCAGAATATAAATATTAATTTTAAAATAAGACTAATAGATAGCTTACCAGATACTAAGACTACTACCTAGTAACTCCAAGAATCATAATTTTATTAGTGAATATCTCTACCTGTTTATTTTACTGGTTTCAGGATTTCCTTCTCTGTTCCCCTGGTGCAGATTTATCTTCCATAACAAGAAAAATACCACAAATAAATCCATAGGACAATAATTGGAAAGTAACTTGAACCTCCAAGAATACACTACAGATTAGGTTCTACATTTTGGTTCTACATTTTAGAAATGGTTAAAAGTGTTATGTATTTTGTTGTATAAGGATTTTTGCACTAGGAAGGGTAGTTCTAGATTGTTCTATGTGTATATTTTATATAAGAATTTGTGAGTCTTCTTTATTTTGGATGGGATTTTACTTTTCTTTCTCAAATAAATCTCCTTTTAGTGACATGAGTAGTGTACCTGGGATACTGAAACAGGTGTGTTATTAAAAGGGGAAATATTTCCTTTGGTTTCTGCTAAGGCTTTCCTGCTTTAGGCTCTATTTTTCTACAACTGAGGCCACAGGCTTGTGGTCCCTCCACTACCCTCTGTCTCTGTGGAGACAGCACAGGTGACTGCCATCATTATTGCAGCTGGTTTTGATCCCAGTTAGGGTGAGGCATCTTGTCCTGCCTTAGCTATAACTCCAGTTGTATGGATGCTTTTTCTGCATAAGCACACATGCATTTCTGTCCTTAAGAAAACTAGCTGAAGATGTTGCAAGGCAATTGTATGATCCAATGTGTGAGAGGCCCAGTGTCTCGCTGAATATATCTATAGCTGTCCAGAAAATGCATGACTGCACATCATGAGGAAAACCTAGTGAATTTAAGAGTATTGTCATGCCCCACTTGCTTCTTGCTCGATAAGAAGTCCTAAAGCTGGTTATGAACAAAAGTTGCTATTTCTAGCCTTTTCAAGATCACCCGTTTGTAAATGCCGGCGCATGCTAGCATGAAAGTGTGCATGTTTCTATCTATAGTAGCTTAAGCCCTTCAAGTACTCTCCAAGTGTGCATGGTACCTGTGTTGCTGGTCAACAAAGGACTCCTAGAGGAAATTTCCAGATTTTCTGCATCTGCTATTAATCAAGTCCACTGACAGTTCATAAATTTTCTTGATCAAAAGAGGAGATTAATCTTCGGCAGAAAATCTTAATGTTCATTTTATGTTCCTGTAGTAGCTCTCATGACACTGTCAGCTCTTGTAAGCCACACTAAAAATGTCAAACATAATCCAACTGTTAATAAGCAAGTTCCAGCTGCTTGATCACAAATTATATTTTCCTTTGAAATATTTTCTCTGAAACTCAAAGTTGGTTGTATTACCCAAATACTGCTGGGTGTTAGTGAGAGGAAAAAAAAGATGATTTCATTACGTAATACCATCAAAGTGGACTTGGCAAAGTAATAGCTTTTTCAGTTTCATAGATATTTTAAAAATTAAACAAAAAATGTTAATCCTGCTTGTACAAACTCCAATTGTTATATATTTTCATTATTTATACATAGCATCTTAAAAAAATGATTAAGCTTACTGATTATGAAACTAAAAATGTGTTTCAAAGAAGGATTGTAATTTCATTCAAATATAAAAGGGAAAGTGAAAAAAAATCCTTAATCAAAACTTAGCAGTTGAAATCATGTAACTTTGAGTTAGAATATGGACATGACATCTTTTATTTAGAATTTATTTGTTCAAAGTGTGGCCACTGGAGAACTTACCAAAAGAACCGCTTCATATCTTCATGTTTTCAGTAAAGACAGTACTTTTCAAACTAGAAACAGTAGTCTTGGATATTTGTTCATAATTAATGGATATTTGTTTCAGTTCACAGACAAATTGTAAATAAAATAATGAACAGTCACTTACAGGCGACCATGATTTAGCTGTTTCAAACTTAAAATTGTATAAATAAATAAATAAATAAATAAATAAATAAAACTAGAAGAGTTGCTCTTTACCTAAAATTATCTACAAAAGGAATGGTCTTTTATTCTCACATTAATAATTTGTGGTAGTCAAGTGCAGTTAAAAGTACCTAAATTTTCTCCTGCTTGAAAGAGAAATTAAATTTAGAATCTTTCCTATATAATACAAAACATAATTGTCTTTATGAAGGTTAATAAAAACTGTAAAAAATAATTTTGGCTATATAGCTATGATGTTCAAAATGTCCATTGGATTTTTCATTAAGTAATCAGAAGTAATTAAATTAAATTATGCATTATATGTATACATGGTGATAATTGAATCACTGAAACTAGGATTCTAAACGAGCCTGACAAATTGTGCATTAAATATGCAGTTTAGGCTTTTTCATAAAAATTTACTCTTAATGAAAGTATTTTTATGTTCGTAACATGGTGTGACAATGAAATTCATATACAGTAATGAAGTGTCAATATCAGCCATTCTTGAAAGGACTGAACTGTTGGAATATTTATGTGACTAGAGTGTATAAATGTTTAACACTGGATATTAACTTTTAATATGGCTTCCTTGATTGGTGAGAGTAGCACTATCTCTTATTTGTGCATTTCTCTTGAGATCATACCTGCAATAAGTTCTGAATATGTTATAGGCTTGTGTCAGAAGCCAATTCAGCTCATGAAGACAGAAATGGGATATGTATCCTTCAAGGAGGGGAAAAAAATTAAACTCAAAGCAATTAGTTGAGCTCTTTAGGTGTTTTATCAAGATCTTAGAAGGGGAAGACATGTTCGTAACTTCTTATGATAATCTTGCTTAAAAATTCAAAGAATGAGCACTGACTCAGCCTATTGATATCAATATTGTCTTACAGTGAGGAAATACATTTCCAGGTTTGTGGTACAGATGCCTTATAAAAAAGATGAAGTTTATTAAACAATAATTGCCTCTATGGTGGCTCTGTTGACTTAATTGTGGGTGTATTGTATGGGACATTTTAAGAGGACAATTAGTAAAATTAAATAAAAGCTGTTTTCTCACTGATTATCCTTATCTGTCAAAAAGCAAGTCAATGATACTATCTATCACTAGCAAACTAACTATCATGACTTATGTAAATCTGTGCAAAGAACATTATCTTATGCCATTCATAAATTTAAATCCTCTTTGTTTCTCCTAGAAAATTTAACTTAATAACGAAATATATTTTCTGTATTTTTTGACATGGTGGACATACTGTCAGTCTTGTTTCTGCTCTGTTTCTTCTGTCTATGTTGCACATTGAAAATTTTTGGGGTCTGCAATGATGTTGCAGCTGGTAAACTATTACCCTCCTTGTTTTGTGTAAATAGAAGTGAAGGAACAAATTTTAATGCAGGTGTCACCAATTAGGATTCTTAAAGATCTATGTCTCTCAGCAGTACCTCCACAGACAGCCCACAAATTACTGCTGCCTGTTCTTCTGATGTTTCTCTACAAAGTTAAAATATTTGTATTCTAGTGTTATTACCTGATCATTTTAAAACACTTTATTGTAATTGAGTTCTGAAGCATGATTTCTTCTTCTCTGTTTCATGTAATGGAAACTTGAAGAGTTCATAGCAAAAATATTCAAATTTAGAAGGATGAATTTTATTGAAGCTTAAATTTCAGATTTCATCAGGATGTTTTACTCCTAGGTCAATGACACAGTATTGCCAAAATTCAAATGAAGTCAGCAAGGCATTGATAAACGCTAGATCTGTTGTAAATAAAATTCCAGGTCACATAGATAAATAACACCTCTGGTTAAAATGAACTAATTGCTTTTTTCACTTTAGTCCCTACATATTATATATTTTGATATTTACTAGAAAGTAGTAGCTTAATATTAGATTTTAGCTTTATCAAACTATGAATCACTAGAAGAAAGAAATTTCAATAAAATAATGCCAGTCACTAGTTAGAATAAATCTGATAGTAACTTTTGAAAATATTTTGCTTTCAGAAAGAAAACATATAAATGCCATAGAGTCCCAACAAGAAGGTGTCATTGAAAAAGGCTGTGAGATATTGACATTTATTTTAGACTTCAAGGAAAATAGAAATTCTTCATATATTGAAAATACATTACACACATTCACTACAATGTGTGAGCTCAGCCAAAGAATGTAAAACTATATAATTGTCACTCCTGCCTAACTCCTGTCACTAAATTTTTTAAACTATCACTTGCAGCCCTGATATGCAAAGTTTTCATGTGGGTTTGAATCTCTTAGGAGATATTTGTAATGAATATATGTAAATTAATGTATATAAAAAGTTTTTATTAACACTGGCATCATGAAGACATTGCACTGCTTTTTCTAACAGTCAACATCTTTAGTCTTCATGGACTATGGGAATTTGAACATTTACAGTGATTCAGCATCTAGAATGTGCTACTACTTATAACAAATATGTCATGACTTTGTTCAGAATTAGGGAAGTAAACAGAGGGGATGGTTGGACACATGTAATGGGAAAAACCAGAAATTAATGTAGTAATTATACACGTGTTACTGAAAAAGTAACAATAAAATGGGTATTTTGAGCCATCAGAAAAAAATTCATTTAAGTGCAACTTGGAACAATTGAATTGCTCTGCAATTCTAGAAGGAGTTCAAGACAATAAAACAAAATATAGAAATTCAAATGTACCATTTGAATGAATAAATATTCATAAATGTATCCCAACAGTAATCCAAAGGCATACTTTTGTAATACATTATATAGCCATTTTCTGTTCTTGTATGATATCACAATCCCATATTAGCAAGAAATTCTAGCAGCCATGGAGATTTTTCCTCTCAAAATAATAAAAAACCCCAACCCTACAATGCTTTCTTTAGCATAAATATGCATAAACGTCATTGTTGTAGTGGTTTTTTTGAAAAAGGGAAGGAGAAGGTTGTATGCGTAGATTCTGTACTCTGAACTTCTGGCTTGTCAAGTCATGCTCTTTTGCTCTTGTAGTGGATGGTACAAGTAGACTCCATAATACATGGTAACCTTGGCTACCATTCCATTGGCCACATGAGAACTCAGGCGGTTGCTCTCTATGCCTGCGACTACAGACTCTCCGGTTTATTGAAAATACTGACTTTATTAGACATTATCTTTGACATGATTTTGTTAAATTGCACCCAGTACTCTTACTGCTTTTGGAGGCAATACAGTGACAAGAGAAGAGACACAGTGGCCTGCTGTATATATTTCACAGGTTTTAGGTCAATGAATTTATAGTGAGTCTGCAACAGGTTTTCCTTTAAGGGGAGGCATAATCCATGATGCATGAATAGATATGGCTCTGATAGGTGGCTGAGGGATGCCCCCCCATTGAGTCACAATGTTCGGATGGACTCCTTTGCTCTGTAAACTTCTTGGCAGGAATCCTAGGTGTGGCTGGATCTGTCCCTAGTGCCAGACTTAGAAACCAGTTCATAACTAAAGGATTATGTGGATGATTTAGCCATCAGTCAGTGTTACCTGTGAAAGCATCGTCACCTTCAGGTGTAAATACTTGCTACCAGAGCACCTCATGGGCTCTCACTGGGCAAATAAACAGTTTCCCAGTACCTGTCAGAGCACTCTCAAGGACTCTCACTGAAATAATTTTGCAATGCTGAAGCAGTTGATAATTTATTTAAAGCAACAGATAAAATCTACTTGCTTCACTAATGCTAGATGATTACAGCCAGTTAATAATAATCATATATATATATGTGTGTATATATGCGTATACTTATCTATACATATAAAAGAAGTAATAATTTAAACTCAAGGTAATTGCTCTCCTGGATAACATCTGACAAAACTGGAGATGTGACTCTTACCAAAAAGGCATTCCTGCTTGAGGGCTAAGAGAGATGCATGCCAATCAACCCATCCTTTACGTAAGATAGTACTCCCTCAAAGAAAGGGGTTTTGGGTGTCAGTTTTATACTTTCTGAAAACTCTCTGGTGCCTCTTGTTGAGATTGGACTGTCAGTTATTATATATTGATTAGTTTTTGGCAAGGCTGTCTGTGTTGTAAGAAGTGGGACTCAGTTGCTGGGGTGGGGAGCTCAGTATATGATTTTGAGGGTCTTTCTGCTCTTAATGATAGCAACATGTGGCTGCGAGGCTTCTTCCTCAGCCCAGGAGTCACTGATTTGATCATTAGACCATGTCCAAATTCATCTGCCTTACAAGATAAAGTAATTTAAGTCAAACCGTTCTCTTTTATAAGGTTATGGTGACCTCAGTGTCTGCCCCTCTTGCAAGGCTGGCCTTGGCAAGTTGGGCAAGTGCATTATATCACAGCCCATCTTGACAATGATCAGAATATCCTTGATGTGTCATTCGGCAGATTTTTTTTTCCAAGATAGGAGATAGTTTGAATCTTTATATCGAATTTGTTTACCTGTGAAGCATACTTGAGGACAGAATGACTCTGTGCTTTTTCATATTGTACTTAGTTTTATTAAATAAAAACAATTTGTCTGCTATTAATTAAATAACTTATCAGAAAAAAAGTAGGTGAACTGCAGTGTACTACTCCATTTAAAGAACTACAACTAAGGTAGGCATATTATGTTTGTAGGGATTCCCCTTTTGAGAATAAACACTGTGATATTGTTGTCCAGCATTAGTTGCTGATTTGAGAGTGAAATAATTATTTTTACAACAACAAACAAGAACACTGACTTCAGCTATATTCTACCCAATTGAAAGACTGATAGTTGCATGTCTTCAAAACTTCAGTAGTGATTTAATAACTTTAGCAGACCTCATTGTGATTTGCTTCTCTGTAATCAGAGAAGTTCAGGGTAAAGATTGCCAAAAGAGATTCAATTGTCTTGAGTTCTCTACAAATCCCTAGCTGCTTTCAGCAAAATATTTGAAGAATATAAATCTAAGAGACTTTTTTTTTGTTAAACTTAGGAAAACTTTCAGTCTTTCACAAAAAGACATAAAACAATATGCAGTGGATTCTGCATTCTTGCAGTACTGTCTATCCAAAAAAATCATAAGTTGATCTTTTTATTCTCTGATGCAATTGCATAACAATGATATAATACTCTTAATCTAAACACAGATCATGTAATGACTAAACTCTCATTACTGAAAGTTTAACTGCATTATCCACTGAATGTTTGCAGGAGCTCTTATTCTGATGTAGTTGCTTCCCTGCTAACACTTGTTAAGGTTTCATTTTCCTGGTACATTGACAGCAAGAAATTAAAAAAGGGTTTTTCTAAAGGTTAGTTAATTACAGGTAATAAATTTTGGTTTGCAGATGTGGACTCCCAGATGATTTAATTTTCTAACAAAGCATATTGAGCTGGTAAATTAAAGCTTACCTTTTATTTGCAGTGTTAAATTTCCAATCAAATTAAAGGTGACAGTATAAGAAAGAGGCCCTTTGCTTTTCACATTGTGCTTTGTCTTACATGACAAGTTATAAGAGATCAGTAGCACATTTGCCATTTAACTTATACTACACAGTCATTTGAATAACATTAAGCAGGATGGGGAATTAAACATATCTCAATTAGTCAAGGTGCTAAAATTAAGAGAATCTAACATCTGTTTTCATCTTGGCTCTGTATGCTTTCAGGCCCTGAGCCTGTTGCTTTACTTCTCTAGAACTCTTTTTCCTCAGTAGGTAAAGTTGGAATAATAAACGTCTCATGAAGGGCTGTGAGATCCAAGGATGAACACAGGCACTGTAGAAGTGAAGAATTTTAGTTAAGAAGTCTCCTTGTGGTTCTGTTACTTAACTGTTTTAGCACCACTATGGTAAGGTATGTAAGAACAGAAGAACTAGTCTTGCTGAAGCATTACAGTGGAGATCTTGTCTTTAAACATCCTTATAACCAACCTAATGTTCTGAATAATTTGAATATGGGAAAACTTTATAAATATTTTTAAAGATTCCTACAAGTTCTTTTGGCAAGTTTCAAATACATACAGAATTTTTTTTATCACCTAGCACTTGGAGACACAAGCATTGTTTTCTCTTGATTCTTTGAGTACTTGTCTTATCCTAGACTCGGTGAATGGCTTGCTCAATCCATGACAAAGCATAATTTAATCCACATAATCTCAGACACTTTCACTCACTGAAGATGCCTAGCACCTTCCACTCCATGTGGAAATGTCCTAGGGCAACTAGGTTTCTAGTGTATAGGAGAAACTGGGACTAGATACCACTTCTGAGTCTCCAGCTGGGTTGCTCATTTTTCTAACTGCCTGCACAACTGAAAAACATTACTTGGTAGTCTTGCTGGCCAAGTGAATCTGAGATTGTAACACTCAAACTCATGAGCTGTATGATTGTAGGTTGACAATTGCATGAAAAAGGAATGAACACTTTAATAGCATCTCTGGGGTTGGGGTTGAGAGCCATTTTCTCTGGACTTGCACATAATTTTGAGTGTCTTAATTACAATAATATAACTCCAGGGTTTAGTAATGAGTTACAGTTCCTGGTAACTACATTTAATTAATGATAAAATCGACCATATTACATACTAAAGAAAATTAATAGTAAATGGCAAATAATTTGTAGTTGCATTTGGTGATACAGAGAGAGGAAGACTTTTTTGTTTCTTGTTTTGCTCTTCAAATAGGTCAAAATGGAGTTGTCTATAGATGCTAGTGATCTGTAGAGCAAAAATAGCAGTTGGAAACATTTTTTACATGTACTTTTTATTAGGTTCAGTGAAAAGCATTCTAGGCTTGTACTGTCTTTATAACATTTCCTCTTGTGCCTGACATACAAAATTTATATAGTGTCATGACCTCAATTTTCTGTCTCTAAACATTTTTCTTTATTGGGGATAGGCAATACATTTGGACCAAAAAGGGAATGCATCATAGGTAACGATGAAAAACTGGATTTATTAAAAGCTTAATTAGATTTAAATGACACAATATTTCGCCTGTAATGCTCATCATTTTTTTCTTTAACAATGTCTGCCAATAAGTATGACAGATTCCTGTAATGTCAGGAAGCAAAGTATCATTCAATATTTTGTTACAACACTTAGTGCTGTTTTCACATCCTGAATATCTTAGTAAGAATCAAGGTACTGCCTTTATTAATACTTACAGGCAATTTTCTTAGCAAAACATTTGAAATGGCTCCAGACTGATGCTGGGTGAGTGGATGTTTTGTGCTCTGTTTTCTTTCTACTCCTGCAAAAGGATGAAAGCATATGGAACCTGGCAGAGAACCCTGTTACTGACTGTGTTTCTTGTCCATTTGTAAACAAACAGATCATGCTTCACAGCTGAGTGAAAGCTAGTGGTTAGAACTAGTTAAACTAAACCTACCAAAACCATGACATTATTCTGAGAGTTCAGACAAGGGAAGCCTAAGCAGATAAAAGTAGTAAATACAGAAGGTGCAATGATGCAGAGAGCACTTGCTGTATAGCCAACGCAGGCTTGCAGTTTGACTCTGTTAAGGACTGGCTGTGAGAAGGACAAGATGAAAAAAAGGCATCTGGGAAAGGGTGAGGAGACACTGAGGGAATTACTTACTAAAGGCAGTTCTGGGAAGTAGCTTTTTGGTGGTGTGTCTGCGTTACCTCCTTTGCATGCGAAAGCATTGCCTTACTTTCACAGAAGTGGGTAGAGGATTCAGTGATTCAGTTGCAGTTTGTGGTACCAGTATTGTTAACAAGCAAAGCCAATGAATCAAACTGATTTGTGTAGTGTCTTTTGTGGTTCGAACAACTGAGAGGTGGGATGGAATTATAAAATGGATCTTGCATTTAAGCCCCGAATAGGATTTCAGCGTGTGTTTCCAGAGCTGAAAATGGTATTCCCACTGCAACAGCTCAGGAAAATAAACAAAAGAGAGCACTCATACATGCTAATAAAACTGTGAAGTGCAGTAAAAAAAAGTAAATGCATTCTGAAAACAATAGATTTGCATAATTCATTAAAATATAAGAACTTCCTTGCTGAAATAATAATAAAAAATTCTTTATTTCAAATAGGAATGTTGTAGTTCTTTAGGATAAAGGATCCTTGTATAATATCTATGACTATATCTACCACAGGAGACTATGGGAGTAGAAGGTGGATAAATGTTAAAATTAAGTATCTGATATACTTTTTGAAGACTGCTTTTCCAGCAGTATCCATCATGTACTTAATCATTTTCATAACATTAAAAGAGAAAAATATGTTGATGTAAAGAAGATGGTGTAAATTTTAAAAATTTGAAGAAATAGAATTTAAATCACTAACTAATAAATTAGTCTAATTTACATGTGGACTTTAAGCTGGGTTTTGTTCTGTGATTGTGAGGGCTCATCAGTTCATACTGTGCAATTTTTCCCTGTGTGCATTTATAACTTTTGTCTCTGCTTTAAAGACTACAAGGTAACAAAGACGCCAGCAACCTCACTAAGGAATTCATTTTATCCTCATCACTTCCCCTCTTAGAGTTTTATTGTTTACTCCTAAAGTTCTTTTACTTGCATATGTGCACATATATATGTTGCCTATAAATATTTTATTGACTCAAACACATTCATTCATTTTTTTTTCTGCTTTTCTTTTGTTCTTTGAATCATGTAGGAATGAAAGAGGCCTGCCTTTCTGAGGAATTACTGTTTTTTTCTAGCTGTGTCATAGAATATCTGTGTGATAAAATATTACTTCGCCATAGGAACTGTATAAGTTTTCAGTCTCCCATGGGCATAGTAACTCTTATTGCCGTTAATGTATTAATCCACAGTTAGATCAATTGGTCTATGCACACTTTACAATTTTGTCAATCTGTTAATTCATAAGGGATTGGCAAGTGTGTCAATTATTTGCCACCAGACAGAATTAAATCTTTCCTGTGTATCTACTGTTTGGGATGATATAATGTATAGTTAAAACGCTTAAGAGATATCAAGTGCTGACAAAGGCAGCTTGTTTTAATGCCTTAAGAGAAGAACAGATAAAGAAGATATTGCCTTTTTAAATCCAAAATTTCTGCTTTCAGTGCAGAAAAAAGCAGTGACTTTGTTTTAAAAGTGGTGATGAAAATAATTGCAGTTCCCAGTTCAGGCTTAAGGGAAGGGGGAAGAAGCTACTGCATGGGAAGGTTTAGTCATTGGGTGCAAGTACAAACTTTCATTTAGACTCACATAACTGAAATTGCAAAATGGACCTGTTTGGTCCCAGAGATGTGCAAAAATGTATATAAATCACTGGGTGTGTGTCTGCTATGGGGATGAAGTCTGGGTTACAGAAACTAATTTTGTTTGTTATTTGACTTGAAATTTTAATGGATAAACAACATGTACATACAGCTACCTGTTCTCAGATGCTTGCATAGAAAATGAAAGGATATATCACAGTGGTTTGGTTCTGCAGGATCTCTCTTCTTAAGCTGCAACTTATCTGAAGTCTGTAAGAGAAGAATGTGATTATTCTTGATACCAGACCCACAATTCTATTGATGCATCTTACAGAACACTGCAATAATTGGGACACTATGGCCTCTTGCATTCCCCAAGGCATAGTCTTAAGTTAAACCTAAGCTAGAAGCTACCTTAGACTTGGTGGAAGTACAGATACTATTAATATCTTGACCCTACAACTCCCAGAAAAAGGATATGTGAGTTGTTAATGTCATTCCTCCATTTACTCCTCTGGACCTTGTTAAATACTAGGTTGCTGAGGTGTTGCTTTCCCTGCTGTGTGAGAGCCCATGCTTACCCCAAATACTACCTAGAAGATAGGCACTGGAAGCTAGGTGAAAACATTACCTTTCTGATGCTTGCCAAATACTGTAGGTATTGGACCTTTCCAGTTGAGTTTTTTCTTCATGCTAGCTTGAAAGCTTCCCTGGAGAAGGAATAAGATGATAGTTTTACTGTGCTAAAGCAGAGCATTCAGAACTGGAGCAAGCCAAGGCCAGGTCAAAGTAGCTTCTGGGGAATTTGCAGGTTCCTGCCATGTGCTAAGCTGAGTAGATTGGTCTATGCCTGTAAAGCTGACTCTTCTCTCAGGAGAAAGTTTCAAAGAAATTGTTCCTACAGAGCGTGGAGAACAGGGACTTCTTGCTCTTCACACTCATGCTCTCTGCCAGTGGTGAAGCCTGGCATGGTATTTGGAAGGCTTACCTTGCCTGCTGAAAGTTATTCCTCTGTGGAGGTCAAACAGTGAACATTGGGAAAATATCACCGGGAGCAAGCTTCTGTCAAGACAACTTCTTGCACTGTGGTGACCTGAGCAAACTGTTAGATTGGCAAGTGCTGCCTACACAGGCTGCATCAGCAGCTTCTCCTTGAAGACCTGAGGGGAGAGAGTCCTGCTCAGTTATGGCATGGTTTACGTAGGGAGGGACCTCTGGAGTTTGCTGCATCTAACTACCCCAAAGTATGAGGTTTTGTTTGAGTAAGGAGAAGTGGAAATGAGATAGTCTGAATATCTATGGTTATTTAAAAGCTCCCTAGAATATGAAGGTTGGAATAAGGAGGATATAATTTCTCACTGAATTCTGAGAGCTGTTTAGTTTAGGTACAACTAATGTAGGGTTGTTTTTTTAGGTTAGGAATAAATGTGCTGCAAAGGCTGACAGGTTAAGAGTGCCTTGAGAGACAGTTTTCTGAAATCTTTTTTTTTTATTTTTACTTTATAGGATTTAATCACTCTGAATTTCACTACCCTGAAAGATGGAAGTATTGCAAATAGCTAATTAAACTACCTTTTTTTGTTTAAAAGGTTTGTGTTCTTTTGGGTGTTCATACTAAGAGAAAGGCAAGGAACATCCCTGTCAAACATTTCACTGACTGTGGCCTTGTCACAAGCTCTTCAGTTTGTTGAAACTAGGTATCACTGATTTAGAATATCCCAAAGCATAAATGTTATTTGTGAAAGGAAATAGAACTTTAGCTCTCAAAGACCTGACCTAGGCTGTATAGAAGAGCGAACACTAGAAAGCTGTGTTATTTAGTCTTTCAGCTGGAGATTGGAGAGGCAAACCAGGAAAGTTCAAGTCATTTGTCAAAGTATGGCTGTCCATATGGAGTATTTAAGAATTTTCTAAACCCAAACAATCTCCACCAAACACAAGTGTTTTGATGAATTAAGAATTTTGGAATAAAGGTTTAATTTTTTCCTTTTTAATCTGGTAGTGCTATTTAATTCATTAGATTTATAGGAAGCTTACAATCACCTCATGATTATTTTGGCACTTAAAGCAATTAGTTCTGGTCATGTTTCTCTCTTAGCAGTTATTATTCTTGAGTCTAACACTTTAATAATATTCCTGCTCAACAGCACAACTATTTGGAAGCTGGGTGCTGCACATTATTTCAAGTAATTTTCTAATGGGAAACTGAGAGTGAGGTCAGATCAATAAAATAGAAGCATAGACAATTTGGTTTATCCTTGAAAAGCTGACACTCTGAGTGACAGGAATTATAGATTTTCTTGTAAGGAGGAAGAAATCTGTTATAGAAAGGTGGAAAGTGATGATTATTGGACGCTAGAATTTAATGAAGTTGGGAATCAATGTAGTCATGTAGCACAAGAAAAACTACTTTTAAGAATGCATTATTTCAGTGTGCAAGACTTCAGTGCTTTGCTCTTGATTAATGTAAGAACTGGAATAAACATTTTTTTGATTACTAGCAGTCAGAATTCAGGATAATAATTCTCTCTGTATTTAGTGATTAAAAACAAGAATTCTTGCTAAATTATCTAGTGATGTTTGTCCCTTGAGGCCAAATTAAATCAATGACCAGGAAAACACAATACAGATTTGAGGTTCTGCAAGGAAAATTGCTTTAGAACCTCAGAAGAGAGAAAGAATTTATTTGCATTCAAAGGCAAAGCAAAATAACAACAGGGAAACAAAAAGAGCCGCACATTTAGTGGGGTTTTTAATTGCATATAATCTGTCATTATATTTTTCATTAACACTAATAGTAGATGTGCATAATTATGTCTCGAGTTAAACTTATATGAAACAGAACAGTACTTGCCAGAATGACTGTGTTACATAGTAAATGCATAAATGCAGCTGAGATGGAAGATTTTCTGCATGTGAAACTTAATGTAACGTATCTACTTTTTTTTCCAGACCTGTTTTGTGTTTAGAATTTCTCTGTTTCTGAGATCACAGACAAGATTATTTCTGGAAGATATATTTAAGCAGAATCATTGTTTTAAGTTAACTTGTGTTGCTGGACTTGTTTATTAGTTCCTGTATTATAAGGAACATAGCAGATGAGGTTTTTCTGTACAATTTCTGATTTCTACAACTGTAAAGAAGTCTTTGAAGTCTTATGCACGTGTGCTTACTTTTACAGAAATCAATATGATCAGTCATAGCTACATTGCAGTGTTTTTGATGTATTTTTTTGAGAGGATTTTCTAAAAGTAGTATCATGACCTGTGTCTCATAGACCAGGAGGCAGTGCTTGAGGTTGCTTTGTAGGACTATTAAGCCTGCAGCCCTAATAATACTCAGCTTTGTGGTGACACAGATATACGGTCTGATATCTAACCAGGCTTTCAGTTGCCTGGCAGCATAAAGTTGGAATCACAAAGTCTAAAAAATGGGATCTTTCATACAGAGGAAGACCTGCTAGAAGGATATACAATAAAGATGTCATTTTATATCCTGTCCTATATGCAACGTGAAACTGGAAGTTTATTTTTGGAAGAAAGGTCTTCTCTAACTCTCCAGACCTATAGGAATGTCCCAGTTCAAGCTGTACTTTACTTGATTTAGAGTGAAAAGTTAGGCAAATTTTGTCTAAATTGTGAGCAAAGTGGATAGAAATCCACATTTGCCTTAGAATAAATCCTTAGTGCAAACCCTGATTTTCATGGGGAATGTTAACCTTCCTGATTAGAAGGGCAATACAGTAGGACACAAGCAGTCAAGGATGTTTCTGGGGAATGTCAGGCGTACTTGATAGAGATACTGCACAGGCCAAGGAGATGATGAACAGCTGTACCTCATAATCACTAACAAGGTAGAACTGTTTGGGGCTGTGGTAATCAAAGGCAGCCTTGACTGTCACCATGAAAGAGTGGAGTTGAAGAGGCTGAGGGGAGTGAAGGAACTGAGCAGGGCAGCACTGACTTTGGGCTTCAGGAGAGCAGGCTGTGGGTTATCAAAGGAACTGACAGAAGGGATCCTGCGTGAGGCAGTTCTGAAGAGTAGAGGAGATAAAAGAACTGGCAGATCTTAAAGGATAACCTCCTCCAACTGCATGAATTGTCCATCTTGATACTTAGGAAACTGAACAGATGTTACAGAAGGTCAGCTTGGCTAAACTGGGAATTTGTGTTTGAATTCCAATATGAAGAAGAAATATAAAGGAGGTGAAAGTGTCAACAGACCTCAAAGTATGAGCTCAGAATTGTTACTTGTATATGCAAGGATGGTGGTAGTAAAGCCAAAGCCTACCCAGACTTCGCACTCCAAAGACAACAAGCNATCAATGGTGTTTCCACTCTTATCACAGGTCCAGATGACTTGTCCTGCTTATCATAAATCTTTTAACAACAGGCCCCCTTCCTACATAAATCTTATAGAAATATGTTGTTTTAGCTAAACAATTGTCATACTATGTATTCTTTAAGTCTGAGCAGTTTCTATTCCGGTATCCTTCAAGTGTTGGTTGCTTCGGCTAAATTATTACTATTCTGTTTACCCTTAAGTGTTAGTGCTTATCTCAAGCTACTAAACAATGTTTATCCTGTTAGTACTTACCCTAGCTCCAAATCACAAGAACTTCTACTGCTGTGTTATTAGTAAGATACTAAACAAGAAAAATATGGACCTAGTTTAATACAGCCCATGAGACTGTTGTCTATCTCTGCTGCCTAAATGTTCTGTTTGCTGTCTGGCCAGACCCTCAAGTCCTTTACAGCAGATTTGCACCCCAGCCACCCACTTCCAGCCTACATTATTTCAAAATAGTCTATCCATCTGAGGTACAGCACTTTGCATTTAGCAGGGTTGACTTAAAAAAGTTACTACCAGCCCATTTCTCCATCTTGTCTAAGTCTCTCTGGATGGTGACTCTGCCTTCAGATATATTGACTGTTCCTCCCAGTTTTGGGGTCATCTATGAACCAGACAAATAAGCCTTTTGATCAGGTCTTCCATAAAGATGACAAACAGGACATGTTTCAGGAAAGATCATTGCGGTACTCCTTCTTGCTGGCCCCCAGGCAGAGTATGACCTGGTGATGATTACTTTGAGCCCAACTGTCCAACTAGATTTTTACTATTTGGTTGTCTTCTTATCCAGAACATAACATCTAAGCTTGGATATGAATGACAGTGGGGCAGAGTGTTGAAAATCTTGCTGGAATCCAAGTAAATGACACTCACTGCTCTCTTTTCCATGCATCCATCTGTTTTGTCCTAGAAGGCATTCAGGCCAGTCAGGTATGATTTACCATGCTGAATGTTAGCTGTGATCTCCTTTATTTGCTAGAATTGTTCTCCAAAAGACACTCATTCATAGTTAATTGCATTTTCGCTTGTACTATGGCCTTAGCTGATTTTATCCGTACTTAGTGTTGCTGTTCTTTTGGTCCAGTCTTAATCTGACCTATTCCCTGTTTCCTTTTTGATTCTGTGACTGAAGTCAGTGGAGCACAGTGGTTTTGCCTATGCAGTCCCCTACCACATTCACTCCCTTTCTCTTTCGTTGGAGTAATTATGAGTGTTGCTGGTGTCTGTTCTTAGATGTACTGCCAGGTTACTGAAATTCCTTCTCCCTTTTCTTGATTACCAGGTGCTCTTATTTATCTGTCTCTGAGCATGTAGAAGACTTTTCTCTTAAGTTCACTCTTCTCTCTTGTCACTTATCTCCACTATGATTATGAAAGCTTCACATCACCCTTGACAAATTTACTTTTCACATACTGAACTTACTTTTTTCCTCAATGTGATGTTATGTGACACAGCTAAAAGGCAAAATTATAGAAAACAGGTTCTGTGATACCTGTTTGGACAACTGAAAGCATTTTTACTTTTAAAAATGAATTTGTAAAGCAAAATATAAACCAAGCTGCTTTCTATAAAAATTATACAATTCCATATTTTTACCCTTGTTCCTATTTCTGTGCTTGAATATTAAGAATTCTCCATCTATAGGTACAAACTCCTTAAGCTTCTGCCTTTCATATTGAACTATCTTTCTTACAGCAAGCAAATGTATGACTAAATATTAGATTATTTGCTTTACAGATACTCTATTTGAAAATTTAGTGAAAATGTAGTAAATTCATACCTACATAATTCCCACATAATTCTGTAGAGTTTCTTAAACTCCTTTGTGTACAGTAGAAATTAAAAATCAAATAACAAGAAATACTGTTTCAGTACTTTATTCTCGGAGAGTTTTTGCTTGTGGAGTTTGAATGATTTTTTATTGCTTAAAATATGGGAAGGACTTTTTTCCCCATGTTCCTCCAGATAAATCAATGCTTCATCCACATTTACGCTCCAGTTCAGTCTATTGCTAATCAGGCAGCTTCGGAATGTCACAGTTTTAAAATATCTGACATAGCAATTTTATCTGTTTCATGTGTTTGTGTAATGTTTGTGTTACAGTAATATGGTGGCATTTTCTGGGGACTGAATTTCATATCACAGCAGGATATTTTTAGGCTGTAGTCTGCTACAAGTGAGATTAATCAGGATAATATACTTAGTGATTGTGTACTATAGCCTAGGCCTGATAACGCTTTATAAGCAGCTTTGTCTGGCATCTCTATTCCGTTATCAACATGGCTTGAACCACCTTAAAGTGATTTTTTGAAATATGGATCCACCCAGTAACTATTTGTCAGTTAATGACTCTTCCTTATCCTAACTCCAAAGAAGCACAGTCTTTTCTATTGCTTCTTTTTTATTGAACTTGGACTAACTTCAAAAGTCTAACACTAAAAGTTAACTTGCACTATGCATAATATTTGTGAAAACTGCTATACGTAACTCTATTTGCCACAAGGAAACAAATATAGGGAAGACAATTGAAGAAAAAAACCCCAATATTAAATCTACTTTAAAAATTATATTCGCATCATCTCACAGTGTAACAAATCAGAACAATTTTTACAAAACCTCCTCAGATAAAACTCCTAATTATACTTTCAAGTAAAAGAATATGACAGTATAACAGTCAAATCGAGAGATTCCTTTTGCACTTTCGTGCATGCTGTAAAGTGTTTATCAAGATGTGTCTGGCTTTCTGAATGTTAATGATTTTCATGCTTGTCAGAGTTGTTTGACTGTGGAAGTTATTGTTAAATATGTAAAGTTGGAAGTATTGCTTTATGAAGGTGCCTTTTATTTTCAGGGAAATTGAAGTGGTTTTTACTCATCAACATTTTTTTTTCCAATGCAAAGAACTTAAAAGCAATGATTACAATTTGATTGTTACATCGGGGCCACTACAGATTTTACAAATGAAGTTGCCCATAATTTCACGTAACTGTTTGCTTTGTTATATAAAAAAGGTTATCTCTGTTCTGGGAAATGCCTTTGAAATATTCATGTTACTGTCCTTCAACATTTCAACATTTCTTTGCTGTATTTATATTTTTTTTAGCTTTGAATATCTGATCCATAACTGTTCAATGACTAAAAATTCTGCCTCTGTTATACTTGTTATCCACTATAGGTAGCCTGGAAAATGAGAATCAATGTTTAGACTCAAAATCGGTCTCCTTTGCCTCGCTGCCCAGGAAACTGTACAAAGTGGGTCTTGTGTGTGAAAGTCTGATTAGAAATGTAATATTCTTATTTTCATTTTATAAGGTCCAATTTCTTGTAATTTTCTCTTCTTTAAATTTTCATAATTAGGGCTTGAATTTTTTAAAAATTTCTTTTGATTTGCATGGAAAGAGAATAACTATATCAAGAATGAAACATGGATTCTTGCAAATAAGTCCTGTTTTTCATACTTGTCTTAACCTTTGGTATTCTATTGTTTAAATGATATTGTAAATACCTACTAGTGAGATCTCATTTTTGTAGTACAGATATCCTTACACCTTTTGCACATATTTTTTTGCATGCTGCATCCTATAAAAATAATTTGATTAATGCATTCTGAATGAGTGCTACACCATTTGAGTAGTACTGTTCTATAGAGGTAATCACTCCTATACACTGATTGTTGTAGATGCTTTGATTTGCTCAGGAGACTATGAAACTTGAAGAGATCTTTAGCTTTCAGGGATTTTTTTTTTAACGTCTACATTTGAGCAAATGTTATGATTGCCAGAATATTGCTGGGAGGAAAAAAACACCCTAACAAATATTTTTAATGTATTTTTCATCTCCTTAAAATTTTTTTCAAGGAATTTGAAAAATTACTTCTGGTTAGTCATGGATCTGGAACTCCACATATATGGTTTGACAATGAAATATTCAAAGATTTTCCCTGTCATTTAAGTAATATACTGACACATGTTTAATCAACCATAGAATAGCTCAGGTTGGAAGGGACCTCAAATAATCATGTAACTTAATCTTTTGTGGGAATGATAACTTTGATGAGATTTTATAGCACCCTGTCCAACTGCACCTTGAAAACCTCCTGTGTTTGGGACTCCAGTGTGTCCCTGCAGAGACTGTTTCAGTGAATGGTTGTTCTCACTGTAAAAACCCCTTCTTTATTATATCGAGATATATGTTCTCATGGTGCAACTTATATCTGTTAGTCTTCACTAGGATCCTCATAAAGAGATCCTCATGAAGAGAAAGTGCACATTTTTCCAGGGGAACAACTAAGGAAATGAAGATAGGTGTGTATCATCTATCGCCTTTCAAAAAGTGTTTTCTGTTATTTATACAATTGAAAATACAATCATGTGAAAGATCTAAATGCTGCCAATTCTCAACTTTAATGCATTTCTCAATGCTTTTAGATAACTGTGTGAAAATTACACTTGTAGCTCTTGTAACTGAAAAATCTGAAAGATAGTTCACAGAACCAGGAAGTATATAAAGTGATCCCTACATTAACCATTTTAAATTGTCCTGAGTTTAGAAAAGTCATGTGAGTATTTTTCTTTCTGAATCATTGAGCCTGCAGGCAGTTTTTTGGTTGTGATCATTTAGAGAAGTACTTCTCATTATCTAATAGACTGTGACAGGAACAATTTGACCTATTTTACTGTGGGAAACTATAATAAGTTTATTTTGGATTTTGTAAAGTACTGAAGTCTAAAGAAAAAAAAGTATACATCTTATGTGTTTCTATTTCTGAGCGTGGATCATTTGAAATTAAAAATAGAGTATATCATCTGAGTAAAACTCAGCTGGTGACAAATTTCTGTGATTTCTGCAGTTAGCAGCGTAGAATATTTGAGTTGAAAACAACTGAAGGTGTGCTTCTGTAGGATTCTTTCAACACTAATGCAGACATTAATTAATTTGTAAACTCCCAAACTAACTTTATATTCAAACTTCCCAAAATAGTGCATGTATTGTAAACTTCTCTGCATGTCCTTATCTGAGAGAATTTGAATCTGAACTTGAATAGTTCCACTAAGAATAAGAGGAGTGTTGCTGAGCTTGAAATTAATAGGATTCATGTACATTTAAAAGATAGTGGCTGAAACACTCTATTTGGCAAAATCTTGCTCTTGGAAGTTGACTACATGAAGAAAACTAAATTATTCAGTTTTTCGGGGTGTTGGTGGGTGAGAAATGGGAAGTGATGCTGGTATCAACTAATAGTTTTGATGCTATGTCCATTTTCTGATACTCTCTCCTATTAAAAATTATTGAAATAATCTCAGTTCCATATGAATTTAAAAAAAGATATTTCATACTCAGTTGGTCTGTGGTTCAGTTTCTGGAAATTGTTTCCTATGATATATTTACTGGTGAATAAACTTTTTGATTTTTCAATGCTTCTCACTATACTCAATGATAATCAATTCCTTCATTCATCATAACTGAAAAAAAAAATGTAGAACAACTTAATTTTACAACTTTAATCAGAATGACCAGCAACTTTGAATGATCTCTGATTTTTTATAGCGTTATTTCATTGAAGTCACATGCAAGGAACTCAGAGTATGATTTAAGCTTTTGAGCTTACCTCTGTTATTTTCAAGCAGCTCTTAAGTTTCTTATTCAGTTTTTCAATGGCAATTTTGCCTGTGAAATTCACATTTATTTTTGTCAAACTGTAGTTCCTGGTATGGAGAAAGAGGATTATATTTGTGTGGTTTTAAATGCAAATGGTTAGCTGAATATATAGAGAGACATGCTTAAATCAAAGCTTTATGAAGTGAAAAATACATTTTCAATAGAACTTTGAATATTTAGGGCTCTTCATTTTAAAGCAGATAAACAGCCCTCCAGTAACTGCTCAAAGGGAGCAGAAAAACAACTGGAGGAGATAGGTGGTGGTGAAAATTTCCTGAGTTTACTCTGTGTGCTCAAAACCTAAACATTGTTCTGACTACTGATGGGAAGAAGAGCATTTGCTTTTCTAGGCTAATATATTTTGGAGATTGGATCACAGTACCTCTATCACCACTTGCCATGCTGGGAGTAGGGAATGAGTAGTCACGGGCAATTCATTATCTCCATTTAACAGAGGAAAATAAACGAAGAGAGGAGTAACGTGTTTAGTCTAGTGGCTAATGCTAGAGATGGGAATAGAGACTGAATCTTCCCCTGTCTAGCCTAATATTTTCAGCACTGTCTGCAGCTCTTTCTGTGGTGGCTAGATTGTATTTGTTTTCACAGGATTTTTTTCAGACAATACCAGAAGCTAAAAATACCCAGGTTTAAGGACAAAATGCAATTAGCATTTTTTTTCCTTTGAAATGTATTATTTTTGTAAGCATTTTCATATTTTCAGTTGAAACTACTGAACTTTTTCAAAAGTCCATGTGTTTTCCGGTGTTGGAGGAAGCTGTCATTTGATAGCTATTCACAGCAAATTCAACTGTGAATATTATGAGAGTACTGGTAGGCCTTTGTGGGGCATGTTCTCTCTCAAGTGTTAATGACTGTTCAATCACTTCATCTGAAATATGAATGACACTTGTTTGTGAGGTCTTTTCAGGAATAACCAGCTCAGTTTCTACATACCTCTGTTGCAAATAAATGTAATAATACTTCAGAACCTGAAGAAACAGGATGTTTTTATCAAGGCATTCTGTTTAAAATATATATATATATGCCTAGACCTACTCTTTAGAAGGAGTACCACAAAGCTACAGAGGGCTCCCAGGAGAAACCGTATCACAGGAACAAATGTGGTCAAAGGTGTCATGAGAAGTGCAATGACAGTCCCATGTGTGCACTGCTTTGTGCTAGGAAAAAGAAAACTAACTAGCCAACAGTCCCCACTTGAAGGCCAGTGTTACTGTAGTGGTTTGGCCAATTGATAGTGGTCTACCAGCCTACACTGAATAGAATAATAGAATCATAGAATCATGAGGTTGAAGAAGACCCACCAGATCACTGAGTCCAACCATTAAAGTAAAGCAGATTCTGGAAATGAAGGAAAATTAATGTATTGACAGATGCAAGGACTGGTAAAGAGTAATACAGAAACAGAGCCTTCTTGGTCTTTTTAAATATTAATTTTTAGTAGAGTAAACATGCTGTCAGTATGATGAACACGGTCAAGATGTCTTGTTAGCACAATTCATTCTAGATGTCAACCTCAATTTAATTTTATTTTTCAAGGTTGTTCATCTAGTGGGCACCTACACATTAAAGGAAACAGAAGATTCATACGAGAAAAAGGATAATCTCATTATTTTTCAGGAGCTTTTTTTTCAAAAAGCAGTTTTTGTAATGCGATGAGACATACAAAGTTTCAAGAGGAGTCTGCCAGTACGGCATTGCAAAATGTTTCTGTAAGTGAAAATACCATAAACAGAAATTATTCTTGCAAACTGATAAATACACAAAATACAAGAAAATTGTAAGCTGAAGGACTGGATACCTGAGGAATTTTTGTGGTTTTATATGAAGAAGAACATGTCTTGAGTGGAATGTGCATTCTACAATGTAGCAGGAAAAGCTCTGTGGCAAAACTCCAGACTCAACTTCCCATGAACAGTGGCCTACTTATTACCACCATATTCTCCAAGTCAAACTGTTTGATTTGTTAGCCAGACAAGTAAAGATTCCCTCACTGTGTGGCACTTAAGGCACATCTGTTCTTAAATTTTGTATGATATATGGCAAAATAAAACAGTTAAGTATGTACTGTATTTTTTCTGATTGTTGTATTCTGTAATGTATTATTTAAATATCAAAGACCTTGTTAGGTGAGATGGATGTGAAGCACAGAATGATCCAATGCACAAAATCTCTTATTGATTAAAACATAATAGGGATGCTGTAGGCATAGATAACATAAGAATCTTTTGAGTGATAGTAGGTTGTTGAAACAGGAAGTATAAACTATGTGACTTTCATTTTTTATTAAATTTAAAGCTGTCACAGAAGAATTTTACAACTACAATTCATACATGTAACATATATATTAAAAGTAGGTGGTAGAAGAAGTGGAAAAATATTCAGCCTGACAAGGAAAATCTGGAGTTTATTCCCAAATTTGACTTAATGGTGGATCATTCCTCAGTTTTAGCATTGCTTTCAACCTCAATAAGACTGCCGAATTCAAACAGCTAGGACAAAACTAATCTTTGCATTATTTGTCCCTTGCTATTTTCCTTTGAAGTCACAGGATCGATAAATTATAGTCACAATATCCTACCAACTAAGGTATTCTTCCAACAAAAATTTCCGTTGGATATTTATGGTATCTCACAGTGTCTTGCGGATAATTTGCTGATGAGTCTCATACAATATTTAGTTGCAAGAAACAGCTAGTTCAAAATAGTGCACTGCATTATTACATAATATTAATTTTATTTAATGAAGGACTTACAAAATGTCAAATGTGATTTAGTATATTGCTTTGATACATGAGGCTATTGGCATTTAAAATTCCAACTGAATTAAATTACCTACTGCATCTCGAACAAGAAATAAGAAATGGGTATAATTAAAATTCAATATTATAGGTCAACATCAAATGGTAAAACCAGAGGCTCTGCCTGTTAGGGATTACTCTCTGTTTATAGAACCAACAAAAGGAAAAGGCCTAAGTTAAACCTCTGGAACTGAAAGCATTTTACCAAAATCTCATATCATGCTTCTTACTTTTCTTCAGAAGATAATGCTCTTTTCTTTTCTTGTGCTAACAAAACAGCTATTCTGCCTGATATATTGATATAAAAAAGTACAAATACAAGCCAATCACTTCTAAAAGCTAGAGATGATAAGAAGAAAGCTAAAAGACCATTGCACCTATCTTCCATGGATTTCTAAGCTAATGCTCAATTTCGTAGTTCTGCAATTTATTCTTATATCAATTGGTTTTGCAAAACACACATTTCTTCTGTTTTCCCCCTTCTGTTTTCATTTGTTAGCATATCTAGCAAAATATCTGTATGTAAATGAATCATAGTAAATAGCTTGCTTAGTGCTTTTGCATAGTTTTCTCTTAATGTTTATTTTGTTCTTTGTGTTTGTTCTTAAAAGAACAAAAGAGCATCCCTAAATTTTGTGGTAAGAACTTCTTGATTAGTTATTTTTAGTGTTGGGCATTCAAATTCTGAGCTGGCCTACACCAACAGAAGCATGGGAATCATCCTTGGGATGAAGGCTATGCATTATTGCAACAGCAAGTCCTGCATATGGGGCAAAGATTTTGCTGCCAGGTAATGTCTTTCAGGTTTGAGAGCAGCTTTATGGTCAGGGATTATCAGAGTACTAGAGATCAGAGACAGAAGTGATACCATGTTTCTGCAGAATAAAACAAGTTAATGAAGTTTATCTATAGGAAATTAAAATTGCTTTTGGACAATAATTTATCCATGAATGGGTACCCTCAAACATTTCACGATTTCCAAGACATAGGGTGACTTTACTCAGAAAATATTTTTGAACTGTAATTGTGAACCTGAACTGGCTAAAGAGATGATGACTGTCTTACTTTGTAAAGGAACAAGGTAAGAGAGACATTTGAAATCCTCCTTTTCTGTTTGATACGTAAACCATTTCTGCTCTAGGGCAAATAATCTGTCTCGCTTCCCAACAGAATATCCTAGACACTGGGATAAGCATATGGGCTATGCTGCCATACTGGCTATGCCAGTCCCCTAAGTGGCACAGCTGTCAAATTTCTTGCAGCTAAATGAGTTTAAAGTTATTTCCCCCACCTTCCACATAATTTCCTTCCTCAGTGGTAGGTCAGTGTGTAAAATAGGCCACTGGCTCCTTTTTATCTTCTTTCTATTTAAAATGCTCAGAAAATAAATAAAATATTCTTTCTTTCAATTAAAAGAAAAAAGAAACAGAAGCCAAAATTGTCTTGCAAAACTAGACTTACAGCTACTTTTTATTAAGAAAAAAACCTAAGACTGTTTGCATTTGATTTTTTTTTGGAATGGAAGTTTTTGTTGTTTCAGAGTCACTGAGTTAGCTGTACAACCCAAGCTACTGCTAGACAAATGAGTCTTATTCCAGATTTACTTACTTTTGTGGCAGGTGGTTGGTTTCAGTGACAGGCATTAACAAGAGATCTCTGTGCTATTAATGATGCAGACAATCATTGACATTATGCTCCACATAATTGTAAATGACTTCCTCATTCTGCATTTGTCTCTTTTTATCTGTAGCATCCCTTCTCTACTGCCTACAACTACCTCCATGTGTCTGCTTTGAAAGAAAAGTTAAAAGCATAAGTGGTTTTCCACATCTGGGAATTCTAATTTTAGATTTTCAGAAGCAGTTGCAAATGTTTGTTAGGCCAATGTGGCTGTCATAAATAATAATGATAACGTCTTTCTTCCTATTCAGAGACAGAGTCCAATGAAAGCATTAAAGTTATAGTGAAAAAGACTATTCAGAAAAAATGTTATTTCCGTTGACACTTTTTCCTATGTCTTTGCTACATTTAATCATCTTTCAGATTTGGCAGATTTGCACAATATAGTTTATAAAATAAAGCATCCTGTGCTTTTATGGGAACTTTGTAATGTTTACTGATCATTCTCAGATGATGACTTCCAGGAGAGGAATGGGCTCCATTCAGTTGTTCTGCCAAAATCTAACACAGAAATAGTCTCATATTTGGAACAAGTGAGGTATCAAATCCAAACATAAGAATAGTCTAATTAAAAGAATTATGCTCTTAATATGTGAAAGCAATTATGCTTGTGTTGGATAAAACACAAGAAAAGCAAAGTTTAACTTTGTCTAGGCCTTTAGTAATCCTTTATGTTGTCATCCCTTATCCCTCTCAGTGGGCTAAGAGAAGTGGGAATTGAACAAGTTTCTCTTATGTTCTTTGCTCAGGAATTCATTACACTGGAGCCTTCTTACACTGAAGTGTCATCCTTTAAAGTTAATCCTCACAATTATGTTGTTGCAGATTGTTTGTGTCAATCCTTCCTGTTTTCTTTTGTTACATTTTTCTCCTATTCTTATTATCCAAATCAGATATAAATAAGACATGTCCCTTCCACATTCAGCACTTTATTTTCTCCAGAAGCATATTTATATATTTTTGTCTGGAACTGAGAGGTTTAGAACACATTTCAGGATATAGAAGTGTATCTGCCCTTAAGTGGAAATGCAAATCAGTAGAAATGTACTTTAAGAAGCTGATAAAGTATGCATTGTAAATGGAACAAAGATCTTGTTTAAATTAATAAATATATCCTGGTGAGTTCAGGTCTAAATGCTTTTCTGAACTGCTATTTACGAAAATGAAATGAGAACATTGTGTGCATGAAAAGTATCTAATAATGCTGAGAAATCATAGGATTTTGGGATATGGACAATGCCAAAATTTGAAAAAGTTTTAGATTTCAGACAAAATATTGCAAAAATATAGATTTAAAACATTATTATTATTATTAACATTATTAGCAAATGAAGGATCCTGACCTTAGGAAAGAGATAAAATCATGCAACACCATCAGGGTATTTCTGCATTACCAAATTATGGTATAATGCTTACGTATTTTAGGATTTTACTCTCATTCATCAAAAATCTAATACTTTCTATGAAAGATATAAATTTTCAAGATCATTATTTTTTTAAGATGCAACTCCAGATTTAATTGGAATATTGAAATTGTTTTTATCCCTGTAAAAATAATTCAAGGTTCATTGCAAATTATTTTTTCTGTAATAATATTCAGGTGATAGAAATTCAGGATTTGAGATGGATTTTCATACTAATTCTAGGTAATCATAGACTTACTTATTCCACTGATAGTTTAGTAAAGGTCTTATAGCCAGTTAATTGAATAGCTTAGAGGTTTAAGCATGACAGGTTTGTATATAATCCTTGCATTTGTGGTCTTTTAAGTACTTTTATATAAATACATATGGTAATTCAAAAGGATAAAGGAAAGAGCATAGGTAGAAATTGAAAGTTTCAACATATGAAAGAAATATGGCCAAGTGGCTATGAAATTATTTGTGTATGTGTCTGATGAATGGGCTTGGAGATATTGAGAAAGTCATATACTTAAATAATTAGTGCTTGCCTGGAATGCTCCGTATCTTGTCTTTGTAAATCTTATTTCCATACCTAGACATTTCAATCCTTCTAATTTTTAATTTGAAGTGTAGATGCAAAACCTAGAAATATGAAAGTGAAAAATTATGAAAATCTATTTTACAAATTGCATAGTCTTGCAATGAATTAAGTTTATTTGTTATAAGACTCAGATATGTATTTTTCTATGGAGTTGGAACAATCAGTTAACATTCTTCACATTTTATATCAGTCAGCAATGATGTGCATTTTTTTTGTTAATTGTTATAACCTTTTTTTTTAAAAAAAAAAGTCAGCTGTGTCTCTGGCAGACTGTTCTTTAGATTTCAGACAAGAAGTTAAGATCATGTCTGAAGTCATGTCTTCCTCACAGTAGTAAAGTATGCATTAGGAAAAATAGGAAGTTTACAACTGCTACGTAATACTGTCCAGGGTATTGCCTCTAACTCACTAACAGTACTGCTGTGGTCTGACAATAACATTCCTGCACACTGTATAGCCACTGACTCTGCAGGTTAACTTTGATGACAAAATCCAAAGTGTTCATAAAAGCCAAAGGCAAAAAGATTTAATATATATGCCTAAACAAGACCCCATGAAGTTTAAAACCGCAGATTCGACTTGTCATTAAATACCTCATATGACTGTATATAATCTAATGTTGCAATGAAGTTTGTGTTAGCTTTGAGACTCCTGGGGAGTAAGGCTGAATCATTTGTATACTAACACTTGTCTTTGGTAACTGAAAAGGAAAAAACTATGAAAACCATTCCTGAACTAACTCATAAACAATCCCAGTCCCAGGTTTTTATGTTGCTTTCTGAGAAGTCTCTGCAGGAGTTTTACGTTTAGAAAGAGAAGCATCTTGCAAGATGGATGTGTGCTGTGAAGTGCCAGCAAGACCACTTGCTCTAAAACAGCAGATTTAAAAGTTTGTGTATTTGCAGTCCAAGAAGAAGAAAAAGCAAAAGAAGAAAAGAATTAGTTTTACATTCCAAAGCAAACTCCTCTAATGTTGAAGGCTAATATTTCCTTGTTTCTGTAGGGAGTACGTTGAACTAAATCATTGACTCTTCCCAACGGGATTGTTTTTAAATGTCCAAGTGGAAATCTAGGGGAAAATCAGATGTCATTAGAAAACTTGTTTTATGAGATCTTAACCCCCAAAAAACTCAAGACTACCTACCTCCCACATCCCTCCACCTCCATCCAACCAAAACAAACTCACCACACAAGATTCATCTGGGAAAAAGAAATAAATTTTTAAGAAAGATGTCATTATTTTTCTTTTTTGTTTTCTATGAAATGAAGCAGAATTAAATAAAACATTATGCTTCCATACTCTGAGGGCTATCCTGGTAAACAATCTTTTTTCCTCTTCCTAATCATTACTGCTGAAGACTTTATTGATACAGGGCTAGAAATTTAAAACCATTTCAAAGTAATTAACAGTGCATCAGTTCTTCTGGGAAAAGGGGAAGTGTGGGTTTTGGATACCTTCAATTAGTTCATAATATACAGCGTGGCAGTTAGATGGAGTTAAACACTCCTATTTAGATTTTATCAATTCCTTTTTATATGCTATAACCTCTATATTGACCGTCTATCACCAATGCTCTATTGACCGCCATTTCTCATTATTGTCTTTGTGACTGAGCTTATAAGCCACCATGATTACTATTTCACCACATTGTTTTCAGTTAAAGAAGAGCTTGGTTTAGATGCAGCAGATTCCAGCCAAGAATCATATCCTTAAAAAGTGGAAAACTAGCAAATTATTTATCAGGAGTTTTATTTCAGTTTTCTCAATGTTCTAATGACTTAGAAACCATATTGTAAAAAAGCAATTATTTTTAAATGTAATTAATAACATTTTAAAGGCAATAAAGTTGAGCTATTGCAGCCCTGGTGGCATTGAGATGCTTACGTTTTGTAAAGCTGTCCTGATTATTTTTTCCATTACTAAATGTCAGTGATGCAAAAGTGAATTTATTTTTCGAATGTTCTGTAATACACTCAGAGCTTTCCCTCCTTCTTTAGACACAGTGTAAGTAGTTTGCATTTTATAATGAAAAGGCTGTGGCTGCATGTACTGCATGTCATGCCTACTGATGGTTCCCCCTGTGAAGCTTCAAGATTCACCACCACTCAGTGAGAGTGTGAGTATCTCCCTAGGGACACTCCAGGATGATAAATAAGCAATTGCTCTTACTGCTTCTTCTTTTTAATCTCCATACTCATTAAACAATAAATTTAAGATACATAGACAATATGTAGCAGTAGTCCACAGGGTGCTTCAATGGAGATCATTGTGGCACAGATGCAGGAATATCTGTCCACCTGGGGGGGACCGTGACTAGCTCACTGCTGCTGTTGTGCCAATGTGCTGTTTTTTTTTAGCATCAGTTTAAGGGAAGCAAGGATGTAAAGATTGTCCCTAGCACCTTACAATATTAGGTGTGAGCTCTAGTGTTATTAGGTCTGAACTCTACTGTTTTGTTTACCTTTCTTTGCAACTCTGAACCATGTTGATTAAGGTAAGCTTAGTCATAGTCTTTTTTGTGGGATTTTTATCACGCTGTCATTTTCCATAGACTTCGCAGGCTCCTCAGTCTTACTGCTGTAGGATAAGTGAGGCTGGTGAATAAACATTCGGAGCAGCCTGACCCTGTAGCTCATTTTTTTCCTCTTTTTCCTGTCTCAGAAGCCTTGCTTCCCCCTTTTGATCATGTTTGGAAGTGGGAATCACAAAGTCCAGTCAGTCTTGCATTATGGCTATGTGTTTCTGCTTCTCTTATACTAACTCAGTTAATGTGACACATCCAAAGGGTTGGTTGGTTGGTTATTTTCCTCTGAAGACCTCCTAAACTGATTAAAGTGACTTAAAACAGTTCCTTCAAAGCAAAACAGCAATAGATTTTCAAGACAGTAGCTAGAAAAATTGGATAAAATACAAAAATCCCACAACCCAACCCCCTCCCCCCCCCTTCTTTACCTGCAGTAGTTTTTCTGCCTATGTCTATGTTATTTCCCCATCTGTAGTGGAAGAACTATGTTTTTTTTATTCTGGTCCTTTTTTTTCTCCATGA
Organism: Piaya cayana; assembly: GCA_013389865.1. Classification (NCBI taxonomy): domain Eukaryota; kingdom Metazoa; phylum Chordata; class Aves; order Cuculiformes; family Coccyzidae; genus Piaya; species Piaya cayana. The sequence continues at coordinate 52,256 of WAAB01003338.1, read as the reverse complement.
CTGTATCATACAGTACATCAAAATGGAGCCAGCAAGCATGCCTGGGCTCTAAACAGTGCTCAGATTTTGACACTTTCAATTTAGAGCGGTTCCTGGCATGATTCTGGCCTGAGACTACTGATAATTCCACTCTGATTTTAGAGATTGGGAGAATTTAACAGTATCGATGCAGTCTTTCTGTGCCAAACAGCCTCAGAGACAGCAAATGGTTTTAGGCACATTTAATTTTATAGCATAGAGACAGCTTTCAGGTCACTATATGTGTTTGCATCTCTGCCAGCTTTCTGACAAGCAACAGTGACTACTCTTCTTTATAAGGTGGTTATTTTAGACTATTAGATTTAATGCTGTGCATTCATTAGGCCTTTAAAATTTAAGATTAGTCCAAAACATTATTTCTTTTTCTTACCTCAAAAATATTGTAATTCAAGTGTGACATTAAAATGGAGTCACGAAATAAAGGAACATGATAAAGTAAGCCAAAACATCTCAATCTTTTCCTCAAAAAGAAATGTAATGCTTTTTTCTGCCAAAAGTGTTGATCAAGTTTGACCCAAATTATGTTGGGTGGGTTTTTTTGTAATTAACTTCAAGCTATTTTGCATGTTTGCTATAGTACTAGTGAATGTTTTACTCACCTTAACACCCTCTCCTTCCCCTTCACTGTAACCTTAACCCCAAAAAATCCAGAATGTAAAACTCTATTTAGGACTTTGTGTAAGCCCACATTCTGGTGCCAAAAGAATAAACCATTGTAGTATGGATATGGAGAGGTGGCTATTCATTAATTGAAGGCTGTTGTCAGCTTAACTGTTCCTAATATTTACAGAACAAACAATATCTTTTTTGACGTTTCTTTTTCTGCTTTTCTTTTTCCCTCCACACAGCAGCTTAGTTTAACTCATAGAAGTCTAGTGAGTTAATATCACACAGATAACCTGATGGAAATAGCTGTAAAATATAGTATCTCATTTTCAACAGAAGACATCAGAGATGATGTGATTAGATGACTTCCTCTCTGTTGCCAGCATTACTTTCTAAAAGCCTGTCTTTTGCAGACATGTTTTATATGAAAGCACTTTATAGATATCAATTTCATCTATTCTACAGCTGCAAAATGGAACAAGAAAGTCTCAAAGCCAAGTTTCCAAGCTTTCTATAGGCAACAGTGATGGAGAAATTAAGCAACTTGTACATACTCAGTGAACCAGTTTCTCTTTTCCTTCTTGCCAGGGTGTAAACCAACGAAGTTCTGATATTGTAAAACCTCCATTGATGAATACAGAATCAAGCCCAACCAGACTAAAACAAATCACAACAAAGAAAGGGTATGCACTAAACTGTAATGTGTAGCTGTTAGACCTACTGAGGACTGCTGAGTCATTTCATATTTGTTGTTAAAGCCAGAGATAAGTGCAATGGTTACTGTTTTTAGACAGAAAAGCAGACATTTCTTCAGGGAAAGAATGTTTTCTAAGAGAAATGAAACATGAAGGAATAAATAATAACACAAGATTCTTTTGTCCTGGCCATCACAATGATAGCCCCCATTTAAGAATATCCCTTAGGCCCAGTGACAAATGGACTGAAAAGCTTACATAAATTAAACCTATGCTTATGTATTTTGCTCCATGGGAGCTGATGATATCAAAATAACTAGAGCTACGTTGAATGTCATGTTATGTTGGCAATAATTAATATCTTGATGAAGTATTCCTTCTGTTACAGGGCAGGAACTTTCCTTTTGTTCTGACTCAGAATTTCTTTTTCAGGTGTTGCTGTGACAGAAATAATCAACAGTAATTTAAGTAAAATGTGAAAGACTTACTGATTTCTCTCAAGAAATATATGTATGCAATCTTATGCCAGGGAATACGAAGACCTAAGAATTTTTTTTGCAGCAAATGGCTGCAACAGAGACTGATAGTAAGATTTCTTTTCTTTGTTAGGTGCATATTCAGCAAAAGAAACTAATGCTTTCACCTCAATACTGTCACACAATTAGAAGCAACAGACACCGTTACCTTCATTGTAAGCCATCTTGCTGCTTATGGAAGGCTGAGAGCTGTGCTAGTACCTCCTCCTCCTCTCTCTCTGAGTAAATCTGTGTGCATTGAATGGTGGTCTGTGTTCCTATTATTGAGAGCACCTATTCCTGTGCCACTACATTTCTGAGAAACAAATTAGCCTTTTATTACTGCTTGACTTGAAATCCCCATTCTGTTTTTTAACTGGTGGAGCTATTGCAACAATGGTAACCATTTTGAAATAGTTACTGACAGTCTTCCAATAGTGTGTCCTTCCCTGGTGCAAATCTAATAAAACTTAACTTTGCTACTCACTGTATCATAATTGTCTGTAAATACCTAAGTATGTACATATTTTATAGTGTCTTTTCCAAACAAGAAATAAAATTACTATTTAAATTGTACACATGCAGTTTGCTTGCAGTTATTCCCACTGTTTAATTATGTCAATAGTATTAAGCAGGATTTAGAAATTAAATCAAGAGTAAATATTCTTCCTGAGTAGTTTGACAAGTAACTGCATGCATTTACTGTTGTATCTAGTTTTTACATAATGACTAATAATAATTAATATGATAGTATAAATACTTTGGACTTTTATACGGAAAACTAACATTCAAGGAAATCAAAGTGTTTCAGTCTTTGGTACACTCTAAATTCTCAATAGATGAAGCAGAAGACAAATTTCATATTCTTAAGAACAAGAAGTACAAAACCGACTGATAAATCATGTGTTTCAATTCTAGTATTTAACATAATCACCCTTATTATTAGGTCCAAATTTGAACACCAGCTCAAGCATCCTGATTGTTTTTAGTGTCTGAGTATCCACAAATCCAAAGAAATTGGTTATACAAAATAAGAAACTTTGAAAGCTAGAGCAAAAGCACAGAGATGAATATCAGCTGATAGTCATCTATGATTACAAATAATTACTACTTTTTTTTCAAATGCTTGATATCAAGTGGATGGAATCTTGTTTACTTTTATAACAGCTCACTTCTTTAATGTGAATCTATTTAAAATCATTGATCAGGCTCCTATTTTTAAATCTAAAATGATAATATTCTTTTACTTATGAAGCCTATAAATGGTTAACTAAGAATGATTCATTATAAAATAATGAATGGCTAGAAAGTTTCGGTCTAAAAGCTTTCCACTGGAAAATTCAGTTTTCTTAAATTTTCATGTTTCACAGAGCGTATTGACTTTAGTGATGCTTTCATTATGAATAGTATGTAGTGAGCAGTTCTGATGTCTTTAATAAATACTTTCAGCTTTCTTCTTTCTTTTTGCTGTCACAAAGCATTATTCTGACTCTGATTTGGCTTTAATTTGAGTTTTAAATCTCTATGTAAATTTATATTTATGAGTAATGTATTTATAAGGTATGAAAGGATTTTTTTTTATTTTAAGAAGGAAACTACTAGGCTTTTGAATGCTTAAAAATGTCAGGGAATGCTGACCTTTGAACTAAATACCTCTGATCTAAATATCTGTGATCTACAAGGAAAGCAAAACATCAAACTTCCAAAAGTTCTCATGGAGTGAAAAATTCCCCCTAGCCTAAGAGGGAAAGGAATGTATCAGGAATATTGAAAGGTAAGAGAAGCTGAGAGGAGGCTGTAAATTGAATCACTCCTCTGTCTCCACCTGTGTGAACATTAGAACCAGAACCACTCTACTACTGCTCTGGCATTTCTTGGGCTGAATCTAAAGGCTTCTTACAGGAGGTTGTATCTTTGTATTGAAGCCAATGGATACTAAAACTTTCGAAATTTGTTCACTTTCATCTGACTGAAGCATGAAGCCAGAATACCACTGCTGTTCAGATTTAGAGCAAGATTACCTTGAGGAAATAACAAATAACTGCAGAGAAATTTCAGCTATTACAGAAAGTATTCTTAGTAGGATGGTTGTTTAAACTATGTGAATAAGAAATCCCCTTTTCCAATTCTGTAGGTTTCTAGAGCACATCAATAAAGATTTCCTTCCTTCTTCTATGCCATTAATCAGAAAATCCTTTGTCAATGGTAGATGTTAGAATATTTGCAGTTTGCATTAAGATCTGAGCTTCATGGTAAATACCAGAAAAATAGTATTGGTTCCAGTGAAGTGTAGTCAGTTATTTCTGTTCAGCTCTACCATCATGCAGTTTTATCACAGCAGCCATTAGTTGCCCTAAAATAGCTACCTATCTCTAATTCCAGTGCTTTACTGATTTCATCTTGTTTTAAACATAACTATAATGATTGCACTTAATTCCTGAATGTCTGCCTTTAGGATACATGTTTTTCCAAACAAGCAGCTGTTAAGAACTTGGCTTCAGTTGCTTAAGAGTATTTTTACTGATCTTATTCCCTTGAGGTCAGACTCCTCTGCTCAGAATGGCAGGTATAAAGAAAATCTCTACAGCTTTTTTAATCTTATATGGGACTGTTATAACATCCAGTTACATTTCAAGTTTTTGTCTAACACACGATTTACCCACTGAGCAAATAAAACCCTTGTCTGATATAGGGTCTTTAGGCAGGGATTACTTTCATATCACTGAAAGTTAAGACCCTGTTTTCTAAAATTTCCTTTCCTTCTCCTATGGAATTTCAATTAGTTATACTCAGTGAGAAGACTCTAGCTATATTTTGTTTATGAAATAAAACAAATGTCCAAATATTTCTTTCAATTATTTTAAAATCCCATGTTGTATCTTTTTGCACTGCTTACTACACTGTGTTGAACATGAAATTTCCTCAGAGTCATTACTGGTACAGTAACATGCAGAATTGAGTGTTTAGGGGTGATTTATTTACCATTCTTCACTTTTCTTGTTATAAACTATGGTGAGAAGCTATAAGTGATTTTTTTTTATTAGCACGGTAGAAGAATTTGGCAATCACACTAAGAGCTACACATGCTTGAAATGAAAAAAACTGCTCCTCAAAAATATAAAGTTTTTGTTGTTTCCCTGAAGGCAACTTGAAGTTTGTAAGTATTCTACATAATATTTTTAGATGGAAATAACAGCTGTTATTTTTCAAGGACTTTGAGACCTTCTTGTGCAAAATTATGCAAAGTGTAATAGTATCCTTTGTGAAGTTATGCAGAGTGCATGTATTTCTAATAATAAATATTGGGAAAAATACAGAAACATAGCTGTCGTCTTTTATGTGGAAAAGGCAAATCATGCTAGGAAGCATTTTAGTCATATTGAAGCTGAAGTCAATTGAATCATGTATACTAACACTGGTCTAATATAAGAGTGAATCAGACTGTATTACAAACTGAATCGTTCAAATATATTCATTTTCTTCTTTTCATTTTGACACATACTAGTAACTCAGGATTTGTCATGCATTTTACTTTAGCTTTGCATTTTAATGTTTTCCCTTCTAGCACGGAAGTTCTTGATGCACAGTTTGTTTCAGTTATCCATCCCCTTTGCCGGTAATGTGTCTCTTTCTTCTTTGTTCTTTTTACAGACAGAATGCCTTCTTAAGTAGATTGTAACATTTTACCCAGCAGATATCCTCTTCAGGGGAATGGATATGGCTTCTGTGTTCATTGACATGGTCTGATTAGTCATGATAAAACCACCCTGTTCACTGCTACAACTGTGTCTTTCTCTTTGGCAGTTTTTTTAATCTCTCATTTTACTTCTCGTGCATTCTTGTCAAATGACTGAAAATATTCAGATATAAAGTTTTACGTCACTAGTCTTTATATGGCAACCCTGGAAGGTGAGCACCCTATGACTGAGGAAACATTCACCATCAGTTTGGCTTTGCAGTTTTTCATTAATTGATCAAACAGATCATGTTGATAATCTCCTGTCTGTGTACTTACTCTTAACATATATATTTGTACTTGCTTAGTTCTGGCCACTTTCTCTCAGTGTAGACCAGAAAAGTGCTTGGAGGTCACCTTGTTCTGTCTGACATCAGCCATAACTTTGAGTTTAGATGTGCGGTCTTTTAACTGATAATAAGCTGTGTAACGAAATCTCAGTATCACATTTTATAGCATATACAAAGATTGCTATACCCACATAAAATTCACAGAACCAAAGAAATTTGACACGCCAACTTCAGTTATAGTGTGAGACTTGAGTTTTCCAGTAACATTAAGAGCAGATAGCTTCCTTGAGGATCATGAAATCTTTCATGGCATTCTGTGTGTGTTGTATTTCTTAATAGAAAGTGATACAACAAAGCAGTTCAAATGATTGTACAACTAAGTTTGATGAAAATTCTTCCTTTGGAAGGTTCTTGGAAAATACAAGTTTGCATTTATCTTGTGTTAGCAAGTAAGAGATTTCTGATCCCTACCCCTGACATCCACTTGAATGGATTTTGTCAGTTGTGTAGTGAAAAAATTAAATTCTTAGGAGATTCTAATAGCAAGATGTGTACTTATCTTTTTGTTTTTCCTGAAGAAAAATTGGATTATTTCCTGCGCAGCATGTTTTTTTTCAAATAACAACAATAATAAAATAATAATTAAAAAACTCCTATTATTATTACTGCTATTTTTCTAACACAAATTAGTTAGGACTGGAAAGACCAGACATCTGTATATTCATATTTACTGAAAGAAACTTATCTTCCTAGACAAAACCAAGTAAGAACATTTGCTTTTGTAAAGAATTACTGAAGTATAAAGTGTATGTCCCTTAGTGCATACAATGCTGCATGTTTGGTAACCTTGAAAAGTGAATACATGCTGCATGAGCTACTGCTAATGTGTTAAGATATTTGCAGCAATTAGAAACATAGACGTGTTTGTTGTACAAATGGCAAGGGGTTCTGTAAGTTCATTTTTCAATGTGTTGCTATATGTATGCAATAGAAAAGAATTCTAGGTCAAAATTCTGTCTGTACAGAGATGTTAAATCATCATTTCATTTATACTGCTTTTGTGTTATTCCCTTTTGAAGGAATATATTTCTGAAATAAAAGGTGAGAACGGTTTAGCTGCCAGATTTATTCAGTTGCTTCAAGAAGAGAAAGAGCTGTCTTTAGATAGTGTAATTTTTTGAAAAGGGAACAAAATAAAAATTAAAAATACTAGATGAAGTAATTCAAGCCTTCAAAAATAAAGTATATGTCTTCTTGCATTTGCAAGAGGGAGCCATAATTTTGTAATTCTACACATCATGTCATCATTTCCTGTAATATCCCCTAATGACCAGCTGGCACACTGAAATAATGAAATGTTGACTCTGCTGAATATTTAAAGAGAGTTATTCTTATTATGGATTACGAAGGCTATTATTAGTTCATATAGAAGCTCTTCCTACTGAAATGATGATGCAAGTATTTGTTACTTTTTTACATCCTGGTTTCAAATGAAGAAATTAAAAGGAATATAGTACAGCTTTGTTGTTAGACCAGAAAGATTCTGAAACAGTCAACGATTAAAAAAGTGTATCAGATCTTGAATTTATCTTAGTGATTGGGCCATTTTATGATATGAAATACAAATCTTGTCTACACAAAAATGAATAATTTTTTCTAACAAGAAGCCAAATACAGCAGAAGATTTGAGTATTGATATTTTAATAAAAAAAAGTTGCAGGTTGTTTTTTACATAGCTGCTATCAAGTGGTAATAGATACTTCCAGGAACAAAAACCATAGTGTGATGCTTAGAATAAAATAGCTCTGTCTTTTTTTTTTTTTTTTTTTTTTTAAATGCATAGTATCATGACTTATTCTATTAAGACTGGGAGTAACTGAAAGCATAACTTATTTTACTGTTGAAGTCAAAGAGTATATCCTTTCTTTCACGTACCTTTCCATCCTTTTGGGGATCAAAGAAAATAATACAAGTATTCCAAAGTGCCTAATTTTTAAACCCTGGCTCATGCATGTAGTTATTCATGCAAAGCTAGGGATTTATCCATATTCATGAAATTAAAACATATTTTAGGCTTTGTTGCTAGGGAATGCATAAGATAATCTTTATTACCAAAAATATAAATTGGTGGAGGATTCTAGGGAAGAACTATAGGGTTTTTTTAACTGAACTCTCTGCTGGTCCTATGACTGTAGTCCGAGTAATAATTTTGTACATCACATCTACAACAATACTGGAGGTTTTTAGAAGACAGAACAAAATACAACAAACTTCTTACTTTCATACTCTCTGAACACCACAGGGCTACTCATGTGTAAATTTCTCAGTTTGTTATTTTTTATTTAGGAAAGAAAGTTGAACTTTCCTAGTAATTACTGCTTTTAACTATTTGGGTTTAAAAAAGGCTGGTATCCAGCACAAAAATTTCCATTTTTCCTGTGGTCTGGATAATCCATTGCCTGAAAAGTAACAGTTTTGTTCCTATACAGGAAGAATAACAACTAAGCAAGGAAAGACAGAGCACAAGGTGGGAGCAGATGTATATGGGAATAGAACTGGTCATGAAGGTAGGATGAAGAGACAAGGAGCGGGGGAGAATTTGTGGAAAGAGACAGTAGGAAATGATGTCATGTGGGGGATGGAAACAACTCTACGGAGCCAAGAATGGATCCTGGATAAATCTCTTGGACTGGATGAGCAAGAACGTAATTGGAATTAGGATAAAAGTGTTAGAAAGAGGAAAAATTGACACTGGCTGCATTAGCAGGACAAGGTTTGACAGAGCAGAGAACAAGGCAGAGAGTTTGTCCCTGGAGACTGTGCACTGTCAGAGCTTATTTTGAAGTCTAGGTCCATAAATTTAACAAATAGCCTTATGCTGAGTAATCTTGGTGCTGTGGATGTTTCCATCACCAGCAGAGCTATGGAAACCCTATCTTTTACAGACTTACAGCCCCTATCTGTTATGTTCCTTCTCTACCATCCCTCTTTCTGACTGGCACAGTCCCAAAACTCCAGCACAATATCACCTGCTTTCTTACAAGTTTTCTTCCTGCTTGGCTGGACAATGGCACTTATTAGTTTTTTTTTAAATATAACTGTACTCCCAGCTGTGTTCCAGAGAACTGTAGGTACTAAAAATCAAAAAGATTTTCACCTCTTTTAAATTTGGTTGAAGTTCATCAATCCCTTCATAAGAGCCTGGGAGGGGGACTAAATAGTTTTCTGTAACCATTAAAGAAGGCTTTATTTCTAGAAGAACTCAACCAAGAAGCAGGAAATAGTGTATCACCCTGAAATTAAATTGTCATTGAATATTGCAGTAATATCTTTAACATTTTTCATTTGATGATCCCTGCATCTTTAATCAAATGTTTTGGATAAAATGTCTCTTAAATCTTTGCATTTGTAATTATTGAATGTAGTTGTGCTCAGCCTTCTCTCTTTCCCTTCTGTATTGCCTTTTCAAGATAAAAACAACAAACCCTGAGACTGCATAATGCTAAAAGCTATATAAACATTTAACAACTATATCTTATTCCAGACATCTAATGGGCTTTGTAAATTAAGTTTTGCTCAGAAACACTTTGGAAATCTTTGGCAAAATTGAGAGAGAACAAGTGCTTCTCCATTTTAATCGATGTGTTGATTTTTCTCTTTCTGTAATGTCAGAAATAGGTCCCTGCTTCCATGGCTATTTTATGTCCTCTACAACTCTTGTTCTCAATGATAATACTTTTTGAGACACTGGAGTGCGAGCCCCAGCGTATGGTGAACATACAGAATTTAGACATGTATACTTTCTTCACTGCAGTCCACAACCACTCCAGGGAATTCCTTAGACTAACCAGTTCCTGCTTAAGCAGACTAAAACTCAGAAATCTGCAGAAAACTGCCATTGGTAAAATGGCTGGTGGCCATAAGAATTAAATTACGGTCTATTGAGAGCAGCAGGCACCACTTCCATTAGCCTGTTAGAAAAGTAATTCATAAATATATAGTGCTCTGTAGTTGATGGAATCTTCACAAAACTACTGGTGTTCTTATTGCAGATTGCTATAAGAACTCGTTAGCTCAGTGGTGCTGGTCTGAATTTTTCCATTGTAAATTTATTTTTCTTCTACTTTCTGCTTGATATGAAACTAAATTTATGCATGCACATGCTTCTGTGATGCCTGAAACTATCAGAACACCATACTTTCTCTCTTCATTACCATACTGAATGTTTGCAATATTCTAGCCCCAAGAACATGTATGGTGTAATTTAGAAAAGCAAGGACTCAAACTCTGAACAATATTGGATATTCCAGCCTTTAAGACTATAAATGATGTTAAGAAGGATAAATGGTGACTAAAATACTAAGTGTTTCTACAAAGTAAAATACAAATTTAAACTTTAGAATACAAACAAATCATAGAATTATAGAATGGTTTGGGCTGGTAGGGGTCCTAATCTACCTATAACTTCCCTGCCATGGGCATAGACATCTCCCGCTTGATCAGGTTGTTCATAGCCTCATTGAATCTGGCCTCGAACTTTTCCAAAAGTGAGGCATTGATAACTTCTCTTGACAACCTGTTCCAGTGCCTCACCATCCTCACAGTAAAAAAATTTCTTCCTAACAGCTAATCTAAATCTCAACTCTTTCAGCCTAAAACCATTATTCCTCATCCTGTCACTGCACTCCCTGATAAAGAGCCCTTCCTCGTCTTTCCTATACGGCCCCTTTAAATGCTGGAAGTCTGCTATAGCGTCTCCTCAGAGCCTTCTGTTCTCTAGGCTAAAGAAGCCTACCTCTCTCAGATTGTCCTCATGTGGGGTGTGCTCCAGACATATGGTCATCTTTGTGACCCTTCTCTGTACTTGATCTAAAATATCCATGTTCTTCCTGTGCTAAGGATGCCAGAACTGCATGCATACTCCAGGTGAGGTCTCACTAGGGCTTAGTAGAAGAGGAGAATTATCTCCCTCAACCTCCTCCTCACACATCTTTTGATGCAGCCCAGGATACTGTTGGCTTTTTGAGCTGCAAGTGCACATTGCTGGCTCATGTGAGCTTTTCATCCACCAGCATCCTAAAACCCTTCTCTTCAGGGCTGCTTTCAACCCATTCTTCACCTAGCTTGTGTTTGATGGCACTGGTAGATATTTAGCGCAGTCTTCAATAGTTGACAATGATCTTATGCTTACTCTTCTGAAAACAGAGGTGAGTACATCTTTCAGGCAATTAATTCCAAGGCAGTGCCTTAAATATGTGATTGCCAGAAAAAGCTTCCAGTACAGCTAAGCACTCAAAGAATGTCATGTGTTATATTGTGGGTGCAAAAATCCAGAGAAATTTCATATATAACTTTGCAAGCTGAGTCTTGTATTTTAGTCTTGTAATTTGAATCTACACTGCTTTGTTTTCTTGCAGAGACATAGACAGAAGATGGCACTGTTTATTCATTGTTCTCCAAAGGTAAAGCAATTTTCTTGTTCTTTCAAGGAAACCAAATGTTAGCATACAGGGAAAACAGGAAAGAAGATGGAGTTGATGATGTTTTTGGAGAAAAACATACTTTATGCTGAGTCAGGATACTCAGTTTCAGTGTTGGGAAGGCTCAGAAAAGAGCTACCTTTTGTCATGGTAGCTGTACAGAATTCAAAGCTTCTGTGGAAAGGGGGCCTGAAATACAACGTCCGGAAATAAAATATCAGAGAAGGAGGAGAGGGCTAGTACTAAATTTGTTTAGAAACTGAAAAAATACTACAAGGATATAATTAATCTAAAGATGCAGTTGATAATTGCCTCATTAACTGAGGGTGTCATCTAAGACAGAGGGTTTTTTTGGAGAAGAGTGATTGTACCTTTGCTGGGGAAACACTGGCATTCACAAAGAAGCTCCTGAACTTGTGAACATCCACATGTTACTTCTTTTTAAGTCCTGTTTGTAATGGAACTTAATATGCCCAGTAAGCTGTTTTTGCAAAATCAGTCTTTACCTGCAAAACTTCTGATGCTTGGAAAGGAATGGAAATAATTAAATTAATCAGGAATTGTATTAATATTATACTGCAAAGGGTTAGTCATTAACGTATTACTATATTTGTTCAGTTAATGAAAATGTCTTGTAATCTAGCCTGAAGGTTTACTTTGAATAAACCATAGGCTTTGTATAGATAAGCCTACACTGTAACATTTAAATTATCAGCTGCACCTACAGATAAACCATGTCACAGTTACTCTCCGAGACTTTTATCTAGTGCACTCCTTGATATGCCAGTTATTAGCTTCAAACTAACCCCAGTACTTCCTTCATGAGAGGCTGATAGTAAAAGAAAAATAACTGTCCTTGGAAAGGCAGAAGATTTAGCTTTAGTTTGCAAAGTTTTACTGTTATTTTTGCTTAGGCTTTTTTTTTTTCTTATTTCTTCATATAAATTCTAAATCTTAAGGACTGGCCCTTTTGAATATTACTATGATTTTCTGGTCAGATATTTTACTTATCAAACAACTTCTTATGTATAACTAGAACTGTTGATCCAAACAAGGCGAAGTAGGATGTGATCTGCTTGAAAATAAGCCTCAGGTTGTGAGTAATACCAGTAAGCAGGATTTTTCTTCTGGGTAGACTATAAATTATTATTTTTTTTTTAGTCAAACACAACAAGAACACTTCTGCAAAAGCAATGCTATAAAAATATTTGCCAAATTAAAAGGGGTTCAATGCTATTTTGCTTTATGCTTATGGTATTAATTAAGATATCCTGTTCTGCTTTGGAGGGTTTTTCAATTGTTCATCAGAAAAATAGCACAAATAATTTGTGATAGTCTTGGAAAATGCTTGTAATTCACTCCCTTTTCAGACCGTGGTAAGTCAATATGCTTTAGTCAAAAGGTAATTGAAACTAAGCAATATTTTTCTTCTGTTTTTTGGATGCCACTGAAAAAAATTAGTTCTGATTTTGTACAGCATATGTGATTTCAGAACTGAAGTCTGAGCTTTCATCTATTGTATGTCTCAAGAATCCCCAAACAACATTCTAAACTAAGTTGACTTGCTTTTTTACAGTTTGCCTTCATTTCTTCTCAGTAGAATTTTTCTTAACCATAAGAGTGATGTTATTTATAAAAGGTGTTATGCAAAGAAAATAATTTATGGGAAATCAAACAAGCAAAAACTCACTTTGTAAATGCAAACTGAGAAAGATGTTCATTTTAAGACTTGGCCCCATAGATCTGTAAGGCAGAAGAGAGCTTTAACTTAGTAACATAGGTGTTTATACTTGAAAGATTTTCTTCTTTGTGTTTAATTATAACCTTATATCTCTATTTTGGGTTTCTAGACTTTGGAAGAAATTGTTTATCAAACACGTCAGCTTTACTTTGACTGGTAATTCAAAAGATAGGTGGTTTAATTTTAGATAAGAAGACTGCATTTTGCACTACATTGTATAGAGGTTATACTTTGTAATTTGAAATCAATATTGCAAGAGCAGGATTTTGAAGGAATACTTGAAATATGAGCATGGGTTTCTTTTGAAATTATAGGGTCCAGCCAGGGTCCCCAAATGGTAATATCCTACTCAGCCTGATTCATGTCCTGTTGTGCTGGGAAAAAAAATGAAGCATCTTCCATTTTCTTCTCTTCCCTAATAATTAGAAAATTGAACTTTGAATGTCATGACCTGTTTTAATGGAACTGATTGCTTGGCATAGAACTGAAGTCAACTGTATTGTGTACTTGTGAGATACACTCTTGGAAAAGGAATACATTTGTGAATCAATGTAGTTTATGGATTGCCTGTCTAATTTAGGAATATATTATAATATTCTGCCTGTACAAAAGGCTATTAGTCTAAGTGAAATTGCTCAAGTCAGTCCAGCAGGTTGGGCACAAACACCTGTGCTCTACGAAAAACAGTAGAGAAGTTTCTCCATTTTGCTGCACTTCACCATTACTGTGTTATGGTTATTAAGTAGGGGTTTGATATAGAAACCTCTAGAAGTAAATGAATGACTTGTTTCTTGATTTCAAGGACTTTTTGCTATAATAGGATCATACAATTTTTGGATTCTTGCTACATTTTTCCTTGTAAGTCATGCTTGCCAGTGAGTTATATCTACATTTGCATGCATAGGCTAAGACGTAGAACTAGCCTAACTTGACTGATTTCAGATTCTTAAGTCACAAGCTACAGCAATGTGCAACTCTTAATGGGATTATTTCCTTTACAGACACATTATTCTTTCCCCTTCTTTTGCTTAGAGGGCGACTTTCTTAATCTGGAGTCTCCCAGTCTTTTTACTGTGTCAGAAGCTGCCTTTCCATTGTTCCCTGTAAGTTTTGTGATGGAGGGAATGGGACATCACGCAGAGACCATTATGATGCAAGTGAACCAGTTTATTGAAGTTCACAACAGATTCTTATACCTTACATGATTAATACAGGCTATTGTTCAGTGAGCANAAAGCTGAAAATCTTTATGCTAAGATGCCTTTATTTCATATAGCATAAGCTGTTCAGTGCTTGGAGATGCTCACTAGATGGCCTCTGGCTTGTAGTCACCCATCGGTTTTGAAGATCTTGGTCCTTTTAGAGTGGGAGTTTCCATTCTGAAACATGACAAGAACAACGGCCCAACTTGTCAGTAGCTCCTGTAGGGATTTTAGAATCTTTCAGCACCAGCTTTTAGCTCCTCTCACCTCTTGGTTCATCTGGGGTTTAGAACAACTATGGTATCTAGGATTTTTACTCTTTGAGCCACGTGAAAATTCAGCAATGTGTCCAGGCCACTTGGAATTATTTGCTCATGTTTGTAAGAGGGAGTAAAATCTGTCCAAATGAGATCTAAAGATGCATTTTATTTAAAAAGGACTAACTGAAAACATGACAGTGATCTTGATGAATATAATGTAAACTTCAAAGTCCTCCTGTACTATCATTTACCCTATGTAATTGCAATGTTTGTTTTTATTCCACCTTTCCAGTCTGATGCACAAGAAAATTAATTTCCTGGTGACAAAGGAAATCTTGGCTCTCAGCTTGCTTAAGCCGTCATGCCTCTGAATACGACAGAGGTTTCTGCCAAAGGGTCTGAGGGTTGCAGTGAATGGGCTACTTAGCCTGAGAACTTGCATAAAATAATGTTGACCTCCAGCTGCCCACGCAATATATTTACTAAATAAATAAATTGGAAGGAATGCACTTTTATTCCAGGGTCAGGCCAGTGTGCAATTCAAAGTGAAAAAAAAAAGATACTCTTTAAGCTTTACTCCTCCAGAAATAAATCTAAAGTCACAATATAGCTTTATGGATTCTAACACATAGTATTCATTCAGTAATTGCATCAAAGAGAGTGTCTAATGACCATTTATCTGCTTTCTTTCTGTTGTTTAATTTTTTAAAAAAGCAAATCAAAAGCAGATGGCTTTTTTTCAAAAAACATATCCAGGCCTGTGCAGTAGAATGCATAATGAAAGCACAATCACTAGTCTCAGTTCTAGAAATAATGAAATGGAGGTGTGAAGGCATGAAAGGTTTCACTGTGGTACGTGTGCTGGGACAAGAGGCTGATGCCTTGGCATAACCTTGATATTAGCAGCAAGCACAGAACAAATGGCTGTTGGTCTCATGCTTTCTAGCTTGTTGGTACCTTGGAATCTTTACTAAGACCCATGAGTTAAAAAGGTAAAAAAAATGCACTAGGTGGAAAACATGAAGATAAGGGTACATCTGTGGTGAATAGTAGGTTGCACTCTATCACTGTAACTGCAGGTTTCTCACAGGTGGAAATTCACTGGATAGCTGCTGACTGGATACAGAAATATTATATAAGGTTTTCATCCACTCAATAAAGATGATCTTGCTTGTTGCCTCATCGAAGGGGTGCATGCTTTAATCTCTACAGAGATGAGAGGTGGTTCAAATTTTATCTTGTAGCAACAAGTTGGCACTGCTTAAGTACTCAACTTTCTCTAACTTGCAATGGCTATCTCACATATATTCAGAATTACAGGTACAGTTTCTTCCATCTCAGGCTAGCCTGGTAATGTCACTGAATTAACGGGTTTGAATATGCACCCGAGTTTGCACCTGACAGATTAACCTTCTTTGTCCTTTAGTTATCCTAATTGCTACTACAAACTTATTTGAACTTCATTTCTGAGTAAGTTTTTAGCCAGATGTATCAGACTTGAAATAATAATAAAGGAATGATCAGATTCGATGATCCTGTGGGTCTTTTCCAACCTAGTGATTGTGTGATTCCCTCTATTCTCTTCCTCGATACATTGAGTCTGCCACCATAATATTTTAAAGGGGAAAAAACCCCAAAACTTCTCTGCCAAATCTGACTGCAAATTCATATTACATTACAAGCAGAATAAAGGATTAGAGTACTAAAAAGAGTTACAGGCTGAACAAACCCTTTTAGTCTTATAGGTTTAAAAAGAAATCTTTCTTTTTCTTGTTTACTTGCTTTAAAGATGAAACCCTGTGTATTAGGATTAAGAAAAATGCTACATTTATTTAAAAAATAAATTTCTCTCTTTTGTATGAAGAAGTAAAACAGGCAGCCAAATAAATCAAGTGAAAATAATAAGGTTCTGAATTCTGCATGTGATGTGCAATAGGCTTACACACTTTGCATAGAATTTAGTAGAGTAATCAGAAGCTAGAGATGATAAAGGGGAGGGGTTATAGAGTACCACTGTAAAGACTAGGCTTCTAATTTTAAATCTATTATTAAAAAGACTGCCATACTTTTACAGAGCTGATCAATAACAAATAAAATATCCTACATTATCCTGCAAAAAAAGCAGATTATCTTGCTGTCATGTGGCCTCCCTGCATCTGTGGAAATATCAGTGAAATTATGCAAGGACCATTATGTGGAACATCCACTGGGAAACTGAATTAATAATGGATAATGTCAAAATATCTAAAATTAAGAAGCAGAAATTATGTCATACGATCAAGAGACTACTAACCTCCTATGAATACACAGTCTATATGAACCAAAATTTAGGGGCAATAATTTTTCCTGGCTCCCTCTCGTCCAAGGCAAAACTGGGACTTTTTGTCTAGCCTCTTTTCTTCCCTTGTAGGAATGTATAGAGTCTCTTCAAGATTTTGGGTTTTCTTTTTTTCCTAATGTAGTAGTATCAAGAAGCAGAATATGTTCATGGCATGAAGTGGAAAACAAAGCCTTCTAAAATTTCTCTTTGAGAATTAACCTGTAGTTAAGGCTTGTTAGTACATTCCAGGACACAGATTCAAGGCTTCCTTGTGTATTCTGTGCAAAAATAATTGACACTGCAGTCCAAAGGAGCCAAAGGTGAGACTAAGTGATGATCAGCATCAAAATCCATTACAGTGGTTCTCAGTAAAGAGGAAAGACTTTAACTGTATATCATTCTAATCCATGACAAAGGATAATCAAAGTGCCAGTAGAAGCAAAACTTCTCAGAGCAAAAAGTGGATACTACTAATTTCAGAACAAACTCTTCCTATGGAAACAGCTATTCTGCCTACACCTATGCTATAAATCATAATTAGTATAATGCAATTTTTTCCTCCACAGTAGGTGGCAGACTAAATATAAGAAGTTTATTACTTTATTGGAAAACTATTACAACCTTTGAACACACAATATAGTATTTAAAGAAAGACTTCTTATGAATATTCACTGAGAAACCTGATATTTTTTTTCCCTTCTCATTACATGCACTGGAATTAGCAGTAAGGTAGTAGCTACTTCTTATCAGCCTGAAGGTGATGAAAAAATGAATAATAACATAAGTCAGCATAGATAATGCAGAATTTGATTGAATGATTGGGGAACTTGCTTAGCAGTGTGATCCTGAGTCTGTATTTTCATTGTTTTTATACTGATATCACACTGATTTCAAGTTGTTTTCCATTTACATTGCTCAGGTAGGCAGCAGATCCACAGAAAAAGGCCTCTGAGGTGTTAGTCGATGGCAAAGTGCAGAGAGCCCTTGAGGTGATGAAGACCAACAGCATACTGACTTGCATTAGTAGAAGTGTAGGCAGCAGGTCAGGGAAGTGACTATTCCCGCTCACTCAACAGCTGTGAGGCTGCACTTGAAGGAATATATTCCACCTTGGGCCCTATGGCACTGGAGAGGTGCTGACAGTCTGTGGGAGGGTTGCTGAATCAGCAGAAGTGTTGGGTTGTATTTCCCATAAGGAGAGGCTGAGGGAACTGGATTTTCTTAGCCTGCAAAGAAATAAAAGGGTATTGTTATTGTAAATTGACTAATGGGGGCTACAGGGCAGATGGCACCAGGCTTCTTAGAAGTAAACAGTAAAAAGATAAAAGGCAGTGATCACAGATCGCAAAAGAAGGAAGCAGNAGGAATATATTCCACCTTGGGCCCTATGGCACTGGAGAGGTGCTGACAGTCTGTGGGAGGGTTGCTGAATCAGCAGAAGTGTTGGGTTGTATTTCCCATAAGGAGAGGCTGAGGGAACTGGATTTTCTTAGCCTGCAAAGAAATAAAAGGGTATTGTTATTGTAAATTGACTAATGGGGGCTACAGGGCAGATGGCACCAGGCTTCTTAGAAGTAAACAGTAAAAAGAAAAAAGCGATCACAGATTGCAAAAGAAGGAACATTGATGGAAAACAAGGGGAAAATTCTTCACAACAAAACATCTAGGCACTGGCACTGATTCTGCAGGGGAAATGAATAGTTTCTATCCTGAGCAATACTCAGAACTTGTCTGGACCATGCTCGTAACTCAAACTCAGAAGCTTACCGTGCTTTGACTAGTAAATTAAACTGGGTATACCTTCCAGCTCCAGTTTTCTAGGACTATTTGTTCCTGCTCATACTAGGTGCTGACTGTAAAAAATGCTGTCTGGCATGCATATGGCAAAGCTTTAGTCATCCAAGCTGTGGCACGACTGTTTGCCAGGCAAAACCAAGTGTTCCCTGCCAAACTTGATGTTAGTATTTCTCATAATTTTTGTTGCTGGACAGAGCGTATATTTTAGATACATATGACAACAAAGGAGAGAAGATGTTTACTAAATCTGTAGGCTCTTTTATACACATGTATGGGGCCATCAGTTGGTGAGAAGTCCTCTGAACAGGAATTTAGCATGCTTGTAGTTTCCTCATTATGTATTATATGTGATCACAGCAGTAGAATTTGACTTTGATTCTGTGGTATACTGTCTCACAACTCAGGTCTATTAAAGTTTATACATACATATATTTGGCAACACTGATGCTTAACGATGATTCCTTCCTGCTGATGGATAACTATCAGTTGTTTAAATAAAGCTGGAGGAATAATCCATTTCAGAATAGACTTTTCAGATGATATTGAATCATCTCTAGACTGCCTTAAAAATAAGTACAATACATTTCTCACTCAGAGAGATACCAGAAAAAGAATCAAGCTACTAAGCTCTCTTTCCTCACTTTTTAACATGGTGTGTTTGTATGATAGTAGGTAGAAGAACAAGGTCATACAAGTCAAGAAAAATAAACTTTTTTGAAAAAGTTGTGGATTTTTTTAAAATAATGGGAATTAAGAAACCTGATTTGCATTCTGTGTTTTTGCGATATGCAGGTACTTCTACCTCTCCATCTCTTTGTCCTATTATTTTGTAATATTCTTTATCTATTGATTAAAAAGAGTTCTGTGTATGAGTTAATTTTTATAAAAATATCAGTCAAGATGACATTGAAAAGTCATTGTTTTGTGCATTCAGTAGAGTAAGTAGTCAATACTGCATCTGGAATTTAACAGCAACTACATCCAGACAGATGTAGTTTCTTGTCATTTTATATTGCAGGAGAAGGGGAAATGCATGTAACTAAAATAAACCCCGTGTAAACAACAACAGTGGCAACAACAGAATAAACTGTGGAAAGATAATTGAACATTTCCAAGCACTTTAGAATGCGAGAATTTTAAAAGCTGGAAAACAGACATTCCTCTGAAATTGCATCTCTCCTGCTGGTGTTACACCTTGATACAGAGCTGTAGGGTTTTATTTGCACCACAGGGAGTGCCTGTTACTTCATACATACCGCTATAAATTTGCGTTAGTTTTTAAATAATAGCACAAAAGATCTTTATATTTTCTTCTCTAACAAGATCAGTTTCAATTAAATTAAATTTTAGTCATTCTTTTCCATCCTTGTCTTGCAGCATCCCTTTGCACTTAGAGACAACATCACAGCAACATGATCTGCAGTAACTTTGTGAGCTGCAGAACCCTGAGTCGTTCCTGTGTGGTAGCAACTACAGTCAGCAAAATTGTTAGCCTATTGGAATTGAACTACGATGAAACTGAGAGGAATGAAGTCAAGCACACACTGAACTTTGTTGTTTCTAAGGCTATTTTTAATTTATTTTTTTTAGCAGGCCTGTGAAATGCTAGCCAGCATGTGCAAATGACTCCTCACACCTGTAAGTTGACAGAAAGGAGTTATTTATCAAAGAAAAGAAATGGTGAAGTTAATTATAGCCTAATACTATCAACCTCCTTAATAACGTTTGGAATATCAACGAAGCCACTGATTTTGATTTTCAGAGAAGTAATTTTGAAATCTGGTCCTTTGGAGGTATCATAGTCAAGTCCTCTTTAAAGATAACTAAAATATCTATCTTTAAAAAAAAACCTCTTTTCATTTTAATGGACGAGTTCAGTGTTTGAGTTGAGATATAGATTAAGATCCAAGTTGAAAGTGAAATCTAAGTCAAAAAGCACATTAAAAACCAACATGCAATTGCAAATTTGAAGAAGAATCCTGAAGACAAAACCAGCAATCAACTTAGCTGTTTCTTTTAGCCGAACAAAAAAGCCAGTAACTTCTAAAATACAATCAAGCAGGTAAAATGAATAATTGGGTCACATCCAAACCTCAATTCTGACAGCTTAATTTGAGTAAAAGCTTTACGTAAGCTTTTTTATCTAATAGAAAGTCTGATGTGTTTTAATACTTGTGCAGCTGCTCTGTACAAACCTAAACCTCTAGGGTAAATAAGAAAGTTGGAAAGAAAAAACTAATTTATCTAACTGTGTTTAAAAAATACCCATCACTATCCTATGTTATTCTGATGATAGCTTGAATTTGTCTTAGTTTCTGACTGTAGGTGAAGTCATGTCCTAATAAACTTTACTGTGCTTAGTTTCTACTTACAATTTGACTATAGAAGAAAATACTCCAAAGGCCAGAGCAGTTCAGAACAAACACAGCTTTTCTTCTGCCACGTGAACCCATTACAGGTTTTACGAATCCACCTGCAGCATTCTATTCCCATTGTTTGTTAATCAGTCTACCCTTCCAAACTCAAAAGCAGTGAATTTAAAACTTTTTAAAGCTGTAGTTTCTTGAAAGTTTTACCAAAAAACTCTGTGATTCCTCATGTAGGGGACTTAAGCTACTGAGAAAAGACTGACACTTCTAATGTACTTTCTGGAGATCATCTTGAAGTGGCCCTTTTCCCACTTCTATTTTGTAAATAAAATGTTAACAGATATTTGCGTCCTTCTTGGACTGTCTCTTCTGAACCAACTAATATATGCGCTTTCAGTTCTGGAAGTTCAGCAGCTTAAAACAGTTGGGGAGAAGGTATTTGGACTCACAGATACATTATATGATGACTATAAGCACCAAAGTTCTCTCTATAACTACCTGAAGGGAGGTTGTGGAGAGGAAGGAGCTGGCCTCTTCTCCCAAGTGACAGAGGACAGGACAAGAGGGAATGGCCTCAAGACCTGATAGGGGAGCTTCAGGCTTGATGTAAGGAAAAAATTCTTCATTGAAAGGGTCATTAGGCACTGGAACGGTCTGCCCAGGGAGGTGGTTGACTCGCCTTCCCTGGAGGTGTTTAAGGTGCGGGTGGATGAGGAACTGAGGGGCATAGTTTAGAGATTGGTGGGAATGGTTGGACTCGATGATCCAGTGGGTCTCTTCCAACCTGGTGATTCTATGATTCTATGAAAGTTGTGCTTGTATAGGTGTTATGGTCCACTCATAAGTGGACATGTGATGGTTCGTTTCATTTATGATTTCAGAGTGCAAATAATTCAAAGAGAGTCAAGGGAGTCAAATTTCGATCTAAACTGGCACTTTAGTAATTATGCCCATAAAGCGACTTACGATAGAAAGAGACAGAGAACAAGGAAAGAGATGGGGAGATGAGGGAAGGAAAAGGGATTCATAGCTACCATCACGGGTCCACAGATGTCTGGCATCATTGGGAGTCCAGGTCCAGAAGGCATTCTGTTGTTTTGGTCTTTGCTGGAGGTGATGCCACGGTGGAGGGGGTCTTCTGTCTTGGTCTTCAGGTGCCCCTCTATTCAGCTGCTCCAGAACTGTCTTTTATGCTAGTCAATGCACCTGTAACTCGCCTTTGCCTGTGGAGATGTGTCATTCTCCACCTAGCAGGCCACACATGCCAAGAGCAGAGTGTCTGTGGGTCTCCTCCCCTTGCACATGCACTCCTTCTGGCTGTGGTGGTCGACCTGGGGTCTCCTGATGAAGGCCAGTAGTCATCATCGCCTTGTGTGCATACTCTGTTGGCTATGGGTCTGTGGTAAGTCCCCTCATTAATCTTCCTGTCTTTTCGTCCTTGCTTTGTGGATCTTTCAAAATGGTAGGGAACAGGGAGGCTTGAAGACAGGTACAAAACATTCTGAGATAAGGAGGCAGGTGCAGGTAGCTAGGTAAAAAGTGTTCATTCCATACCGGCTCTGGCTGTTTTCTGTATACAGTCAAGTTCTGAGTCTAAAAATGAGAAAATGTTGAGACAGAAATTGACCCTTTGACCGACTCTTACAATAGGTTATATTGAGAACTATAGGATTACTGATGACCAGTGTAAGCTTTATCTGCGTACTGTGTTTTATTCTGGTTATTCACAGTTAAATATGATACTGATGACAAGAAGAATATTTGCACAGAAGCATTTTCAGGTAAAATGGAGTGCTAATGTTGTTAGAGGTTGGCTTGTAGTGTAATGTAAAGCGTTACCATTGTCTGTACATATATCACAAGGCAAATATCTAGGAAGCAATTTCTTTATTTGTATGCTGAACAACAAGATTCGAAAGGAAACAACAAGGACTTAAACAGTAATTTGTTTACCTTCCTCTTGAGGTTTACATCCATTAAGGATTCAAGATTTGAAAGATCAAAAAAAATAGTAAAAAAAGTCAAAACAATAGTAGTGGACACACCTACCTATGTTTAAAATGCATTTTTTTTTTTTTAAAGAAAGCTCTAAGATATTTGGGAGAAAGCAAACAAAACCCAGTAGAAGGTAATTTTGGGCTCTTATGTTCTAACAGAGAGCTTTCTCATAAACAACATCTTCAGCCCATCTATGTTTTCTAACAGATTATGACGGTACCTCAAGAAAGAGTCCAGCATAAATGTTTGTGCTCTAATAACTTTCTTTATTTTAACCATTAAGCAAATTAGTTTGCATTATTATGGTCCTTATAATTAGCAGCAGTTAATCGCTAATTCTAATCTGACTAGTTCACCGACATAGGTGAGAAAACTGAGGGAGGTCAAGTTTCATGACATTCTAAGAGTTCAAAAGATTGAGAAGCATAATTAGCTCTAGGAAATGGTAAAGCTTATCAATCTGTCTGAAGCAATGTTGGTTGATAGCATTTTTTGAAAGAAGTTACATCTGTATTTTTTGTACATAAATATTGTCTAAATATTTTCTACATTGTGTGATACTTCGATTATGTACAGCAGCAGAAATGTACAAGTTCAGAAAATGTCTTATCTGTTTGGTGGCATATTAAATCAGTGTGATTCTTTTGGTGTTAGATGTAGTTCTAAGTATGGAAAATCAAATCAGAGCTTGCTTTAAACTTGCGATTACATATGGTTTTTACCCCTATGTAATAACATAGGAAGAGAATAATTATAACAACTCTAAAGAGTGTAATCATGACCTTGTTAAAGTGAACAAGGACTGGCATGTAGAGGTCTCTCTTCAGCTGTTGCCTAGGCAGTGGGTTAGTGCTATTATCTCCTACTGCTGTGCTAAAATGTGCCTTTACTGTGATTTGGGGACAATTACTAGCTGGTTGAACTTGTCTGTGTAGCAAACAACAGCAGCAATTAAGTGAGATTACATAGGCATCCGGTTAGGCTGCACCAGCTATCTCCCTAGAAACAGGGTTGCTATCTTGAGCCATAGCTTCTTCATTACTACCATTAATTTTGCTAGCTATTTACAGAGAAAGCATAATTGCCTGTACTGCCACTTGGCAGTAGTAGAATGAAAATTCAAGTGAGATTTAACTGACAAGGGAGATAAAATTTCTCAGCTACTAGAACTGACTCCACTGTTTAAGACTGGTATGGCACAGTTTTACTGGTGTCTTGGACCAGTAATTTTCAAAACCACGTATAAAATCCAAAGCCTGTTTTATTCAAATCTTGATTCACTCATGCATCACAGAGATCACATAAAATGAATATGAAAAGCATTAGAACATTTACAAAGGTCTGTACCGACTTTCTCTGAGATTGCACCATATTAAATAAATGTAATATAATGAAAGAGCTAAATGACTATTTAAAATCTTAGACTGCTTTTATACAATAACTCTTTGATAAGAGTCTTCAAATAGTTGACCAGAGCTCAATTTCCCCTTAATAGAGATGCCTTACCAACAAATGTTAAGAATCATGGTCTTTCTGGTCATGTGGTTGGAGGGTATTTTTCTTCATCATCATGCACTTTGAATCACTTGAATGCAGAGTGTCCAATACCCTTAATGCTGATTAACCCACAAGTGAAGACATTCTTCTGTGTAATGAAAATTTAGACATCACAAGCATTGATTCTGATTTTCCCAATTCCTAGGCATGTTCTCAGATCAGTAGATTATTTATGATATTTCTTCTGAACCCAACACTGCTCTTTTCCTCATCCTTCAGGGACACAGCTCTCTGTCATTAAAAATGTATCTTGGTGTGGGATGTTGCAAAGTACATTTTTTAAAAAATAAGGTGTTGAAGTGATTTCACATTTCTTACAGCATAACAGCATGTAAATATGCAGTTGTCAGTTATTACTTGTAATGCTTTATAAAATTTCTAGGTGGCTTAACTTGAAGTTTGTTCAGATATTATTTTACCGATTTAAACCTATTGAATTATTATACATGTGAGTTCCCTTTTCTGTGTAGAAATAGTTGATGAAAATTAGTTTCTACTGTTCTGGGTTTTCTTTTTCTAACCATCCTGAAAGGCATTTGCTTCGTTACTGATATTATGACTTTGTCAGTCAACTAAATGTTTGTGACTGTGAGATCACTAAGGATAACTAACCACTGGTAATAATTTTACTAATTAAATTGAGTTTTCTGGAATGCAGACAATTGGAAATTTTGCAAATTGATTAATCTAGTAGAGGCTTTGGAAGTAAAAAAGGCAGGAGTGGGTGGAAATAATTGCAGTGAATGGGCTGTCAGATCAGTGGGGAATCTTCCTCTTCATTACAAAGGCTTCCTCTGAAAATGATGTAGCTTTTATAGAATGCATCCTCAGAATAGAGTTATGCAAACAAGTTCAGTTATTGCTAACGAAAGCTGTACTCCCACATGCTAATCTGAAATATTGCCTGTTGTATATAGAGTCTGTCTGAAAAGACATTTTGGAGGAGATGTAGTAGAAGTCAAACAGTGAAGCATACTTAAGTTCACTCAATTAGTTGTGAAAGACTAAAGTCCTCACAGGATAATTTGAGATTTAACCACTTTTTTTTTTGTTTGGAAACCAGGCCATATCACTCAGTGTGGCCTATATATTTGCATAGTTAGGCTAGCTGTTGAATTTAGGTATAAGATTTGTTTTTCTTATAAGGGTTACATTTAACACTAGATTTAAAAGGGGAAGGTGTTTCATTTGCCATCTTGCAAGAACTTTGCAACATTAAACTCCTTCTGAGATTTCTGGTTTAGTTTACAGTATTTTGCAAATGTAAAATTTAGAGCCATTTCTTCCTCTAGTGGACTTAAAGTAACCACTCTGTTTGCAAAAGGTCTTGGGGGATCAGTCTGGGGGGAGAGATTTGTGGTGTTTGGTTGGTTGGGTTTTTTTTCCCCTTTTCTATTTAGTTTACATCAACTAAGAATTTGTTTCTTGATTAAATCTTCTACCAACAAATGTAGCTGTAGAATTATGTTTCAGATCATGCCTGTCTGTACCTTAGGAGATAATGACTTGCTGCTGATCAAAATGCTTTTGAAGGGTTGTTCAAAGATCTACGGTGCATACTTTTTGTTACTCTATTTTACTGTACTGTTTTCTAGGAAGTGATGTATAGTGAATGTGTGAAGGATAAGTCTCAAACATTGGAATGATTTTTTCTATATATCTGCAGTAATCACCTTTAGAATTAGGAAATATGAAGATAAATATATGAGTGAGTGTATGTGTACATGTACATATATAGAGGTAGATGTATTTATTTACAAAATAGGAAAGGAAATTAATCTTGCAAGACCAGTTAGGGTTTTCTTTTGCTTTCTTTCCCCAGAATAAACTTCCACTTTCCTTGACTCCTGATAAAATGGCTAAAGGAATCCACTTCTGAAGATATGGATATCCAAAAGTGATATTTAAAATCTCTACTTTTCTTGGAAGATTTCAGGGTAGTTTGATATTTACCCATTGACTCTTAATCTGTTAGTTAAGGACTACTCAAATGTCCTTCGGGACAGCTCTGTAGAGAATACATTAGAAACAGGAATTTCTTGCAAACTTCTTGCTTCTAGGATACTTTTGATGTGACCAGTCACTACTGGACATACCATTAAAAACTGCTAGAGTTTGTGTCAGCTGACAGTTCCTGTATCAGGAATATTTACTGCCCAGATATAAGACGTAACGGAAATCTTTAATATTCAGAGGATCCTATAATATTGCTACATGCATCTAAAAAGAGTTGACAGCTGTTTCCTTGGCTTAGTGAGTAAAATAAGAGCTAAAAATTACTGCAGGAAATTAATTGAGTATCCTTGATGTTGAAAAAATTCAAGCCCAAATGCTTGAATTGTTGCACCCTTAATCTCCTGTCGCACTTCATAAACAGAGAAACAAGTTAACTTTGAAAGTATTCAGTCAAATGAAAACTGTATTTAATAAAGGCAGAGGAGAAAAACTACAAATGATAAACAGGGGACTTGTACTTTGCAGTTATTATGTCCTTCATTTGGTGGAAGATGAGTGACTGAGAAGTTACACAGTTTTGCAGTTTTATGTACTGTACATGAAAAGCTGTGTAGTGTCTTGAAGCTTGCTGGCTCATCAACCACATCTGGTATAAAACATATGCCTTGGCAAAACTGTTATTTCAGACTGTCCTGATTTTCTTTTTTTTAAAAATAACCTCTATGGAAAGGAAGTTAATAAATCCCTCTTTCTGCAGGTGGATGTAAGAATTGCTAAGATATATGAGGGTTTCTACTTTGAGATTTTCCTCCATATTCAAGATGACACATCTGCCTCTACTTTCTTTGCTTCATTTTCCTTTTCCTCAAATTCCTTTTAGACAGAATTCAGACATGCCCATTTTTTGAGTAGTTACCCTCAAATTATTCCTTTTTTTGTCTTGTGGAAACTTGTGTACATGGGAATCTCAAAGTACTGTTCTGACAGATCAAAACCATGCGGCACAGTAACTTTTACAAGATTAAAATATAAATATATATCATGACATTTACTGCAGAAGCATGGACACACTGGTATGGATCTTAACAGCAGCTCAGATGCAGATAGTGACAATTGGTGATTTTAGGAGGCAGAATGTAACTACTGCACTTGAAATTTATCCTGGACACTGAGTTAACTTTGACTCTTTCATGAGAAGTCTTAGAAAATCATGAATGAATATTAACAGCCATGGCTTTCAATTCTGATAGTTCTTCACCTCAGCCAAATAACTTCATTTAAAACAAGGTTTTCAGAAATGGATTTTGCTAGTCATGTATTTATTTACTTATTTATGACCAAGTTCTATTTCTGTTCCTTTAGCAGATGATGAAATTACATGTTTCTTTTTTCCTCTGAGTTTGTTGGGGTAACTTGAATTCTTAAGTTTGGAAACAAACTGTATTTTTTTCCCCTGACAGAACTGATATTTTCTGACATTGACGTGTTATATATAAGTGATTGTACTCTAGTTAGACTGATAATCAATGTGGCTTCTTTTTTGTAGCAGACTTTTTTCCCAAATTGTTTTGGTCTCTATATATTATGTGTTATTGCAGCTATATATATTTTTTCCTCTATGTCCATTTTAATTTACACAGCTTTATATTTATCAAATTACCTGAAGATGTCCTGGACTTGATTTTCAATCTCATTATCATTTGTACCAATTAAGAACCAAAATCAGGTGTTTTCTTGATGATTTCTCTGTGCATCTCTTTTTAAAAATTTAAGAACATAAACTTAAGTTAGTATCCATACCAATGTGGATCAATTCTGTCATAGGTGGAAATATTAGGAAATATTACTTCACCAGAAGGGTTGTCAAGCACTGGAACAGGCTGCCCAGGGAAATGGTTGAGTCACCATCCCTAAAGGTATTTAAAAGATGTGTAGATGTGGTAGATGCTCCATTCCTGGAAGCATTCAAAGTCAGGATTGAACAGGGCTCCGGGAAATCTGATTTAGTTGAAGATGTTCCTGCTCACTGCAGGACAGTGGGACTACATGACTTTTAGAGTTTCCTTCCAGCCCGAACTATTCTATGGTTATATGATATTTTTTAAGGAAGATTTTAAGACAATGTTGAAACAGGAGTATATTCTAACGTCACACAGTGAAGATTCTCTGTCCCTCTTGTATTGTTAAAAAATATCGGATGTAAAAACTGGCTCTAGCTGAAATTCACTTATCAATGACTGCACACAAGTGTTGTGGGCTATGTAGTTTGAAATAATTTTCTAGTTATTTTTTTCCTTTTAAATATATTACAAATGGCTTAGATTGTCTCCTAAGAATATCTTCCTCGATAAAGAGTGTACAATCAGCATGATTACACTGAGTTCATGAATTCTTTCTCTTTTCCCCTCATCTTTCCTCTTTGAACTGAACTTCTGAACTTATTTGCTATTTTCAACTAAAATAACAGTGGTAGGAATGTCAAGAGATTTTTAGAGTGCCATGGAAATAGGCAGCAAGCTGCAAGTTGTGAGCCAGTGTTAGCTACTGAACAAATCACTGCACTATAAACATAGCATTTGGGAGCAGGATTGATTATAAATACATGTGGAGTGTCATCTGAAGCTTTTTACTCAAACATCTCTTGTATGACTTCTTTGATGTCTCTATATGTGAGTGCATGCTAGGGTCTTGCTATGGTTCTTTTAAAAAGGAACAAATTCTAATGGAAAACTAGTCTTTGTCCATACTGTTTACTGAAGTACTTGTCTAATAGTATGCTTTTCTGCATGTTTAGTTAGCTGAATACTCATAAAACCTTTTTACTGTCCATCTATTCTTGAAGTTTAAGCTTTTAGACACTGCCTTTCAGTCTACAGGCTACAGTCTGGTACAGGTTTGCTAAGGACTGAGCTGGGACAGAGACTCCATACATGTTCCTGTTTCTGAAGTTGACTAGAGTCAATGTGGAACATTACCTTTCTGTCACTTTCTGACTTGCTCTGAAAATTGTTATCCAAATTGCATTTACAGTTCTAATTTGAGTAAATGAAATAATTTTAATAAACTGTTTGAAACGTTTGCAAGAGAAAATTTTATTTGATATCTAAGAATGAACAAACCTATTTTCCAAAGTCCTAAACTCCAATTTGAAAGAACAACAGGTTTTAGTTCTGCCAATGTGCAGTTATCTTGCATCTTTTTGCAAATAAAAAAACTGATTTTCCGCTCCCAGCACTAGTACATATGCTGGTATATGTTCTTCACAATTACTTATCCTGTCTTCTTATTAGTATAATGTGAGTGCTTTGTATGTTTCTTGTAATGCCTTATCAGAACAAACACTAAAACCCACTTATAAATACTAACAATGACTAGAATAAAGCCATGTTTTTATGTGGGGAGGAATGCAAAGGATTAAGTAAGGAAAACAAGAAAGTTATTGTATTGTTAAATCTACTACCTTAATGAGAGTCAAATGAGTTAAACTTCGGCAGCTACAACTTTTTCTTTTGCAATTTAGTAACCAGTGCTTTTTTCCTTCTTCACTCTGTATCTTCTTTCTTTCAGCTCCTTTCATCCACTCAGAAGCAGGATGGCTGTGAGTTTCCCTGTACAAATAGAAGATACTAAAGAGGACTTTGATGAACATCTCCCAGAGATCCTATTCTGTATGGATGAAAGCTAAGTGAAAATAGAAAATGAGAGATCACAGGGAACTTCTTAGAGAATAGCTACAAAGTCCTGAATTAAGATATAGCTGATTAAAATCCAGAACAGCTTGTAGCTTTGTCCTTAGAATATTGAACACTCAGACACCTTCTGTGACTTTTTCTGCATCCACAGAGAATGCTATATAACCAGTATCATTTTATTAGGAGTTATCCAGGTGAACCTATGAAGCAGGTAAGACAGTCTTGTCAAATCATCTGAGTGCAAATCTAGTAGAGGTTACCATCCTTGTAATAGGGGCATTGAACTGGAAGATATGCTGGTATTTTCACTGGGATAAAAATCTATTAGCTTAATAAGTAGGTTTGGCTTTTAACTTCCCATCATCCAGACTGGAGATCCTGAACATAAAATCACCATGCTGTTGACTCCATTATAGCTTCTTGACACATATAGAGTCACCCAGGGCTGGAAAGCCTATCCTTGGTAGTCTACCATGCAAGCCCATGGAAATGTGCCAATTTAAATGAATCAGTACATTTTTAACATCATTTTTTTAACCTAAATAAAAAAATAGATCTATCAATTTTATTTATTTAATAAGATGTTTAATATCTGTCATTTGCCTACTATGATTCGCTTTCCTGCTACTGCCTAAAGACTTCATTAGAACAAGGTTTGTTTATTCTTTGCTGTTCACTGAGAAATCTTCAAATATTCATACAGTTATAAGCATTTTGAAAACCCAGAGAGAAGAATACAGAAGTAAACAGATACAGTCTCCAAGTATCTCATGACTAGCTTTTTGATACAAATTCCCTAATGTGTGAGGGTAAGGGGTATGTAAAATTTTACTGAGGAAAGTCTTCAGAGCTCAGAGAAGTGTGAAATCTTATGTGCTACTTGTGTTGTAGTGTGGATGCTTCTATACCCTGTGGTTTTCTGGTTTGCCTAGTTAGGCTCTAAAGCATGACATCTATTAAAATATTAAAAATTATGAATTACAAATTGAACTTCATTACAATAAGATGAAAAAACTCTGCTTCTTTACTATATTAAGATGCAATCAAGGCTTAAAACTTTTGAATACTTCAGTGTCATTTAAAACTGAAATAAGTCCCCTTTGTCAAAGGAGTCAAAATGTCCACAACTTTTGGGAAATGTAATACTTTACCATGATTGCTAATATTTTTGGCAGTTTATAGCTGTCTCTGACAAAAGTATTCCAGTAGCCTTTCTGCATAAAAAGCAGCATGAAGATTTCACACTGAAGTACCAATCAGCTCATTGTTCTTGGACCTACACATGGAATGGAAAGCAGATGAATTGCTTTATTTTATGTGTTTGTTATTTTAATCTGAACTGAAATAATAAACAATACGTTGCTTTTTTTAATGTGTTGAGACAACCTTTGAAATAATTTCTAAACATATCAAATACTGGAAAAAGGTGGTTTTTTTCCTCCTTTTATCCAGGTAAATAGAACCTATTGCTGTATTTTTCAGGTGTGTACTGTATTGTTGTTTTTAAATGAAAATCTCATACTTTTGCTTATTTTTGATTTCCATGCATATTTTTGAGATTGAAGAGAGAAGAACACTTTTTGATGGCCCTTCAGTTAAACCTTTCAGACAAATAATAACGTTACTGGAGTTTTCAAAAAGCACTAGTTTTTCTTCTCAGCTCATATATGCTAGTTTAGTTACATCTGTAATCTATATCATCCTGTCAAATACATCACTTTCAGATTATCCTCAGTTTAGCAACAAGGGACATGATTAATGAGGAGAGTTTGTTTTCATCCTTATCTGCTTCAAAAAAAATGCTTTAAAACCTCTTAACAGCAATTGCTGGCCATTTATACTTAAATTAAAGAATTGTTCAAAAGAAAATAAAAATGGCTATCCAGGGAAATATGATATGATATCATTAAATTTATGAAATAAAAATTCAAGCTTTCCTATTTGCTTCTTTTAAGTCTCTTTTGGCTCTATGTCCACTTCAACTCAAATGTGTTCTGTGGTTTGCTCTGTGAAGGCTGCTGCTGCTGGTAGAGAAAGCCAGGGGTTTACATAGCAATATAAAGTTCATTGGAAGTATGACTGTCTTGGAAATAGTTTTCCATTGGAAATATTTTGATGCCTTCTGATTTTTCAACTATTTGAGATTATAACAACGATAAATGGTAGCAAACAAGAGAAATTGTAGCATGTCTCAAAACTAATTTCCACAGAACAGATCCAAGTTCATTGCTGACATTCTTCAAATACTTGCTGCTACTTAGAATGTTAGAACCATCTAGTTGGAAAAAGACCTCTTGGATCACCAAGTCCAGGAATTCCTGTCTGCCGCTAAACCTTGTGTCTGAGCACCTTGTCTATCCATCTTTTAAATATCTCCAGAGGCAGTGACTCAACCATGTTCCTGGGAAGCCTGTTTCAGTGCCTGATGACCCTTTCTGTGAAAAAATTCTTTCTGATATCTAGTCTGAACCTTCCTTGGAGAAGCATGAAGCCATTCCCCCTTGTCCTGTCCACTGTCACAGGGGAGAGGAGTCCAGCATCCTTCTCTCTACAACCTCCTTTGAGCTAGTTATAGAGAGCAATAAGGTCTCCCCTCAGCCTCCTCTTCTCAAGGCTAAACAACCCCAGCTCCCTCAGCTGCTCCTTGTAAGACTTGTTCTCCAACCCTCCACCAGCTTCATTGTTTTTCTCTGGACTCACTCCAAAACCTCAACATTCTTCTTCTAGCGAGGGGCCCAGAACTAATCTACAGCTACAACTCATATAATACATTTCCAATAGCTATGGGTGCTTAACAGACAAAGCAATACTATTGCTGTAACTAAGCTTATTGCAGGTTTGATAGGAAGGGAATTTTACTATTTATTTTAAACAGAACTGGTTTTATTCACTCATATGTATTCTTACATAGGATTGTAGGCACA
This sequence comes from Piaya cayana, assembly GCA_013389865.1. NCBI lineage: Eukaryota > Metazoa > Chordata > Aves > Cuculiformes > Coccyzidae > Piaya > Piaya cayana. Next base: position 19,079 of record WAAB01003338.1, on the reverse strand, counting down.
TTTCTCATTCTTTCATGCTCATTTCTTCATACTTACAAGTGACACAATGTTTGCCTAAGTAGTCTAAGCAAGATTATCTGTGATATTACAGAGGACAAGGGTTATAAATTATGAAGAATCTCATTGTGTCTCAGAGGCCATTTTCACTTAGCAACCATGTGCTTGTTTTTTGGATGTGCCTTTTGTGTCTTCAAGTAGTTGACAATGAATATGATCTTTTTACCTTTACATCCTTTCCCTTTTCCATGAATACCATTGGGGAATTCTGCTGATCTGTTCACAGGCATGATTTCCTTCTCTAGGTATAGTCTGCCTTTTGCTTTCCTGCTCTGAGCCTCTTCAAGTTGTATGTAGATATGTGCCATGATATCCGGTGACCTGATGATTTCAGTGCCATTTACACCTACCATTTCTTCATTTCTTATTCATGCCATTTCTTCTAGTGCTGCCATTCATACATTCCCAGTTATGCATAATTCAAAGACTTTTTTCTCAGAAGTCTCACAAACAAGTGTATTTTGCCTCTTAGAAAAATCAAGATGTGAAAAACAATGTCTTCATTAATCTCAGTATAGATAACTAATCTGAACTTTGTAATCACATGGAATGATTTGCTCTGCAGACTGTTCATATATTTTGAGAGAGATACATCCTGGAATGTGTATGGGAGCAAAGATCAGTGAATTTCAGTCCTTTGCCTATGATGGCTAGTGATGAAAAAGAATGAAAAACAAGAAATTCATGTTTGCTTTATTTCATGGATATCCATGGCCTAAAAGCTGCTGCTGATAATAACTTTCAATAAAATTGTTTATTCTTTCTAGATTGCAGGCTCTATCAATGTCTGCTATACAAGAACTCAAAGACTGACTGGGGACTAATAATTCATTTTGCATGACATTTTTAGTCATAAACAGATCACTTTATTGCTGTGCATAGTAGCCCACAAAATTATATTTTGTCAGCCAAGCTCCATGTAAGATCTTTTCTTTTTACAAACCCAGAATGAAAATTGTCATTCTTAGAAAGTTTATGGTCATTGTCAGAACACAAAACTGTTTCATGCTGACAAAAGAAGAATTTGGCAGAGAGTTGGAACTGAATGCAGCCTACTGGAGATGCTGCTTGGTATGTTATGGGTAGAAGAGGTTAAGGAGTATAAATCCATTGTGCTTATCATGCTAATGATTGAATAACATTCATCAGCTTATCTGTGGAAGTTAATCCAGTAGCATTTAGCATTTACTCCATATAAAGCAGTATGATAACTGCACAGTCCTAGCAGTATTATGCATGTTTGTCTACTAAGGATTTGAGGACAAAGGTTCAGTTTTAGTGGGTCAGAGGAGTTGTGGTTCTGCTAGGACCTTTTAATACTTTTGAAATGATGGGAAACATGAGAAAATGCCCTAGAAAGATATTCAAAGATACCCAAAGAATGAATGCAAGTTAGTCACCTTCTCATACTACTTTGAAATGGTAAATAGGCAGCAACAGAATGAGTAGTTTCTATTTTCCACATTGTTCCAGACAGAATCGTTGTCCAAGATTAAGTGACCTACAACAGCTGGTGAAGGGGCTGGAGAACAGTCCTTATGAGGTGCGGCTGAGAGAGCTGGGGTTGTTTAACCTGGAGAAGAGGAGGCTGAGGGGAGACTTCATTGCTCTCTGTAACTACCTGAGTGGAGGTTGTAGAGAGGAGGGAGCTGGCCTTTTCTCCCAAGTGACAGGGGACAGGACAAGAGGGAAAGAGCTCAATCCCCGCCAGGGGAGATTTAGGCTGGATATTAGGAAAAATTTTTTCACAGAAAGGGTCATTGGGCACTGGCAGAGGCTGCCCAGGGAGGTGGTTGATTCATCTTCCTTGGAGGTGTTTAAGGCATGGGTGGACAAGGTTCTAAGTGGCATGGTTTAGTGTTTGATAGAAATGGTTGGACTCGATGATCCAGTGGGTCTCTTCCAACCTGGTTATTCTATGATTCTATGATTAGCAACAATTGAACTCACAGAGTTATACTTTGCATTTTGCATCAGGAGGTGTTTGTTTTGTATCTGCCTGTGTAATCATCACTGCTGCTGTCAAATCTGCCTTAGTCATCTTTGCTATGGCATTATCATCTGTGTAATGGGGAATCAAAACAGTCTGGGTTTTTCTGGAAGCATACGAAAATCATACAAATAATAAGGCTGGGTGGTTGAGTTTTAGGATCTGTGGAAACACCTGTTCCTGTGGATTCACTTGAGGGGCTGATATGGTAAAACACAGAGACCATTTTAATTTCCTTTTTATACTCCTGTCTACCTGAGATAACCATTCCATGATGGCTTTTAGATGATCTCTGACCAGTGTGGAAGAAGCACATATAATATCCTCTTTATCACTGGCTCTAATATCGCGTATAGACTAGCATTCTGAGTTTCAAACACTGCAAAAGAAGTGAAAGTTTCATGCCAGGGGCTTGTGTCCCTTTATTTTTAAGAAATGGACAAGGCCAATTTTTTCCAATTGTTCCCTAGAGGTAAAGAGGATCCTTTCTAATTTGCAAATGTAATGACTGCTTTAGAGCTCCTCTCTGTACTCCTCAGTATGTGCAGAAGAATTAATTCCACTATTTGCAATATTCAATGTGAACATTAAATTCAAGAGAGAGTCCTGTGCAGAGTCCTGGACAGGAAGAACTGCTGACAGTGGTACCAGCTCGGGACTGGCAGACTGGGGAACAACTATTTGGAAGGCTCTGGTGCTCTGGTATAACAGCAAGGTGAGCAGAAGCTGGCAGCATGCCTTGATAGCAATAAAGGCCAAGGCCATTCTAGGCTCTGTAAACAGTAGCACAGCAAACAGACTGAGGGAAGCAGGTATCCCTCCTTTACTCTGCACATTTGACTGTATCTAGAATACATTGTCCAGTTTTGGAAGGCCCAGTGTAAGAAACACATAGACAAACCAGACCTAGTTTAGCAGCAGGCAGTCAAGCTGGTCATGCTGGAGCATTTGTGCTGTAGGAGAAACTGGGAGAATTGAACTTGTTCAGTCAGAAGAAACAACTAATTGCCTCCTTCCTGTACCTACAAAGAGTTTATCAAGAAAGCAAGAGCTGACTTTTCTCAACAGTAGATGGTGGCAACTACACCACTCAGCTTGGTGTCATCTGCAAACTTGCTGAGGGTGCACTCAATCTCTCTGTCAATATCATTGATGAAGATATTAAACAAGACCAGTCCCAGTATGGACCCCTGAGGGACACCACTAGTCATGTATCTCCATCTGGGCTTTGAGCCATTGAACCACTACTCTCTGAATACGACTCTCCAACCAGTTTCTTATCCACTGTATCATCCATCCATCAAATCCATATCACACCAATTTAGAGAGGAGGATGTTGTGGGGAACCGTTTCAAAGGCTTATGTCCTAATGGATTACATTAGTGCTTTGATCTCAAGAGGTGCAGTGATAAATTCTTAAGAGAATACTGTCCAACAGTTACTACAAACCATGGGCAGATTTCTTACACCCTTGTTCCACATTCCCAGCATAACTCATATGTGGGAAGATTTTACAGAGAAGGTTGCTTGGTGCTGAGCAGCTGGCAAGACCTTGAAGCAGAGAGCCGAAAATATAAACACCAGCTAGTTCGGTGGGAACGGCTGCACACTACTGTCAACATAGCTAACTTTAGCATAACTTGATTTCTTAGCACATGTGGTAGTGTAGCTAATAATATGTTAGCAATAGCTTTATGGACAGCTACCTTTAACCAATAATACACTGTAGTCACCCTCGTGGGGACAGAGGGATGTAATGAAATGGGGTATATAGTAAAGTGGCTAAGCTGAATAAACATGCAACTGCTCACTGATCAGACGGATCTCTACCTCTGCTTTGCAACACTCATAAAATCAGAGCTCTTTGGGTTTAAGCTGGCATAAGACTTATGATGGGAATGGTTGGATTCGATGATCCTGGGGGTCTTTTCCAACCTGGTGATTTGGTGATTCTGTGATTCTGTGAAGACTTGGTGCAAACTATGTGTTGCAGCAAGTCTGTGCTGAAAATAAAATCTAGGACAGATGCCATTTCTTTGCTGTAGGCAAAGAATGGATGGCACCATTGGATTACTTAGAAGTTAAATACTTCTGGACAATAAATAATTTCATTGGTAACTAGTAGCTCTCTGCCATAGCAGTGAATATCCATCTTTCCTACTGGCAAATTACATTTTCACCTGAGCCTGTATAGCTAAGAATGTGAAATGCTGTTGCAACTGCTGTGCCAAGCTGTAATAATAATAGAAACCCCTCGCACATATATCAAAGGTCAGGACACTAGATACATAGTGTTATCAGGGACCTGATGGGGAAAACCAAATCTTTCTAGTACAAAAAAAGAGATAATATATTCAATGCAGTGAATGTTACCCAATATCAGGCTGGGTTTTGTAAATTCTTATTGGGTTAAAATATTATAAAAGGAATTCCCTTTCCAGAATGAAACCTCCTTTTATTCCATAGGTATAATAATTGTCAAAGAAATTCAAATGAAAGACATTCCTAATCACTGTAGAGCAATCACACCTTAGTTTCGAATGATCAACGCAAATTTCCTTGTTACCATTTAGTTTTAATCAGAGCACAGTCATACAAAAAATGTTAATTAGAATGTAGATTTCTACTCAACCTTGCTTAGAAGGAGAAATGCATCAATAAAAATAGTGGCATGGATAAATGAACAGGTTGATGGGAAAAAACATTATCATTTATTTGAATGATGAGTGTTCCTGTTCTGAAAACATCTTTGCTGAAGGCAAAGTTTTTAATATATTTAAATTTACCTTCCAAGCACAGAAGAAAACTATTCTCTGGAGAAAATGAAGCTGTCTGAAATCTATTTAGGTATGATGAAATAAACATAATGGAGCTATTGCAGCATGTTACAGCTTCTGATTATTTGCATCTATTCTAAGATACTTTACTTCAGGGTGGTGAAAGTATTGATGACATGATGTGAAGGAACACCGACTTCTGATTTCAGTGGATTTATATCTATGAAAGACCAGGCCCAGGTTGTAGCACACGGTGAATATCTTTAAGAAACATGATACTGGAAGTGGATAAAAGGTAAACAGTCTAGGAAACTGCATTCCATTTATATGATGATCACAATTCCTACACTGTGAGCCTGTGGCTTTACCTTACACCTGGCTGCAATACCAGCTTAAAGTTGTGCTTCCTGCATTTCTTGCTCCTGCAACCCTTGGGTACCTCTGTTGTTGTGACACAGCTGTCTGTGGTATGAATCAAGTTTGGGGACAGATTCTTTTGAAAATTAAGAAGGTAATAGTGGGCTTTTTGAATTTTTATTTCCCTTAACTGGATCAGTTCTTGATCTAACATTTGCAACACAGCTGCAAATGGATGTAGAGATCAACTGCAGTAGTACAACATGCTGAGACACAGAAGTGGTAAGAGAAAGGGATGTATGCTGGGGCACAGCTATGCCTCAGAGCAGTAACTCCACTGAACTGTTGTTAATATTGAACCTCACCTTGAGACTAGTTTGTGATTTCTTTCTCTACTCACTAATATTTTGACAAATAATTGCATCTATTAGTGGCATACACTTGTGGAGCACATGTAAAACACTGTCTCCTGTTTTACCAAGGCTTTTAAGCACTGAAGCTCCTGAAGCATTTACCCAGGGAAAATGACCTTTGAGGTAATTCTGTTTGAATCAGAATGATTCTGCTGTGTCTGACATGTTTTCCACTGACATGTCAGCAATAAACAAATTGTTTGAGAAGTTGTTAGAATTGTGAGTTGTGTGTTTTTATTTTTAGATAATTAGCCTCTCTCTAAGTCATGTGAATATTTATTTCTATTCAGCTCTTCAGAATATTTTTGTTTCTGTTATCTGATGAACACAATTTATCCAAGAGTTGCAGTGAGCACAGGTGTGTGCCTGAGAGAAGGAACATGGATTTGTGGTGTTAGGTAGCTTTATCGTGGTTTTTATCACAAGGATGACCCTCTCGCGTTTTCTCCATCTCTTGTGTCTCATTGTCTCAGATCTTCTAAATAATTTATGTGCTGAAACTGCCTTTGCAGTAAAGCACTGGAGCAAATAACATAATTGATTTTAAGCTTGATAACATTTCTGAGCAGAGCTACATGGCCTGGTTGCCTGCCAGAGCATGAGATTGGGTCTGTTTACTGAAGAAATCTTTTCCTGTTTTGTGAACTTAAAAAGGTATCTTGTAGTTTCATGTACCTGATGGCAAGGAAAGAGTGCTATGGGCTTAGCAGGCAAGAGTCAGTTCTTACTTGGCACAGTGATGACAGATAGAGGCATTAATGTTAATATTTTTAATATAAATGTTATTCTAATTTCTGTCCCTGGAGGTCCCAGCTTCTGGCATCAGAGAAGTATATGTGTTTCCTTCACTAGTGGGTATATGTTTAAATCCATATAACATACACTGGATAAATCCCAGTGTATGCTTTGCAATCTCTGTTGTGTCAGTCCTTTAATCTCTTTCCACTTAATTGTATTCCTTGATTGATATGTTAAAGATTAATGACACATTTACTCAAAATCAAGAAATCCGTTACAAAGGAATTACGATGTAGATGATTTAGCAGTGAAGAATTTTCTGTCTCATGTCTGAGTAACTGACCTTAAGTGTTCATACTAATAGACAAGCTGCATTTTGATATTAACCTGCTTTTTGCTCTGTGATGCATGGTACCTGTCTATGTAATTGTGAGGATTCAGGTCAGTGTATATATCCATGATGATTTTGGAAACATGAAGTCTAAGAGATATTTGGGCAGCAGGAGGTGCCAGTGATGACGTGGCCATGTGAATTGATGCTCAAACAACCAAATTGTTCAGATTAGTATTTCACAGGCATTTAATGAAAAAAAGAATAATTATCAGATTATATGTACCTAAATATTTTGCTTCAAATAACAGAAATTTTTGGAAATGATTCCTCTTAAATAATTGTACTACAGACTAGCTCTCTTCAGTGAGTTCAGACTGTGTTGAGTGCTGGTAGTCTCTTATTGAGGTATTTTCTTAGGGATTACTAACAACTGTGCAAGTGACAAATTCTGTCTGCACATGAATGGCATGATAGGGTTTAACCAGTTTTTTATTAATAATGGTTTCACTGTTCAGAGGGCAGTGAATGCAGATTGACTCTCTCTTTTCTTTTTATACTAGAGTTTCTCATATCAGTAGAATGTTAAGATATTTTTTTGTGGTGAGCAGATAATTTAATACTAATTACTCAAATACTGGCAGGGTACACATGCATTTCTATCCCGGATCGTGTTCTTTGCTTTGAAAATAAGTTTTGTTTGTTTTAATTCCATAATACATTGTTAAATGGAAAGGGCTAAGCTTGTGCAGTATGAAGAGGGGTAAAGGTTAACTTTTCACTATTTTGAAGATGGCTAGATGTATGGAATTTGGTATAACATGGTAATTACATGTCCAAGTTACTTTAGGTGAAATAAATAACTCACTGAATTTATGTGCCTTCACTAAGACTGTAATTTTATCTATTTGTCATCTTTGTTTTTTTCTCTAACATATATAGATGGGAAAAAGAGCTCAGTTTTTTGCATATTAATAGTTCTTTTCCTCTTTTTTTTCACAGAGGAAAAGTGTTTGTAAAATTTTGGCATTGCTATTCTCGTTCCTGTAAAATGTATTTTAGATGTGATTGATTTCTTTCTTCTTTTCCTTACCTCTTTTTATATCTATAGAACAATTTTGAGACTGAAGTTGAAATATATCCTAGAATCACAGAAAAGAATTGCTTAAGTGGAAAAAGAACTTTAATATAAGCTTAACAGTAAGCCTAGACTGCCAACTCCACCGCTAAACCGTGTTCCTAAGCACCACATCTACACAACTTCTAAATACCTCCAGGGATGGCAACTCAACCACTTCCCTGGGCATCCTGTTGTGCATGACAACCCTGTTAAAGGAATTTTTACTCACATCCACTGTAAGCTTTCCTGGCATAACCCGAGCAGAAATTTGTGGTCAAAATCTCAAAATCAGAGAATAATTAAGGTTAGAAAAGACCTCTAAGATCACAAAGTCCAGCTGTCAGTGCAACACCACCATGCCTAAATTCCCAAGAAGCTTCCTATAACAGCAAAGCTAGGTACTTCAAAACAGTTTGTAAGTGTTATCTTGGCTTATACCATTCTGTCTTTACACAGGTGTTAGTGTCATTAGATCAACTTTCTACATGCTCCAAGTTTCACTGGAAAGGGAGTGATGTAGTTACTTGTTAGAAGGCTTTCCATGGTTTGAGTCCTATAATATTAAAATGAATGCTTTCATCCTGATCTTTTGCTTAAACTTAAACTACTTTCTTCCAGTGTCTGGGTTTTGTTTTATCTCCCTTGTACATTTACAGAAAATCATGCTATCCCTTATCAGACTAAATTTTACTAAATAAAATAAGAGAAGTTATTTTGGTCTCCTGTTTGAACAAACCACTGTGGCATCTGAGTATTCATGAGATATTTTTTCCTATTTAACATACAGATTAAAGTTTTGAAATGGCTTTTTTAAGCAAAACCCACATAATAAAAAAAATTACTTCACCTTTTCCATGACCTAATTGATTTATTTCTTTTAAATGTCCAGAAAAAATGTGTTTCAGAGGAGAAAGACACTATTTTACATAAAGCACTATGACAAGTGGTGTGACACGTACTAGCTAAGGTACTTTTTCTTAATGGCTGTTGTCTTCAAAGCTTTTTGCAATGATTGAAACCTGGCAGATGAGAATCAAGGCTGAAATAGGGAAATATGTCACTCTGTGTCCCAAAGCACCAAGTTTGATTTTTGTTCTTGTTCTTACTACGAGACATGTCAATAGTGATAAATTATCAGCTGTATTTACCTGAATTTATTGTAAGGTAATTTTCTCTGGAAAGGATTGCATCAGTACACATTTTCTGTATAATGGGGTTTCTGTCTGTGTATATTTTGCCTTCAGTGGTTTTATTGTCCCTTTTTTTCATGATGAGGAAGCTATTAAAGTGTTTGAGGAGAAATTACTGAATAATTTCTAAACCCAAAACTGTATTTTTTTTTCTGTTTTGATGGCTGGACTTTCTACTTTTTGTACTACTGCTGTTGCTCTTAGTTTGTCTCCAAGCTGAAAACTGAGATTTTCTTGGTAACCCTCAGGATTTTTAAACCCGTCACTTTTAAATGTATTGCAATCTATTTCAACTCTGCACTTACCAGACTGTCAGAACAGATGGGGTCACATTTTGAAACAAAAAGTCTAAATGGCTCAGCTTTGTAACTCAAACCTTTATTTTGAAAGCTGAGTGACTAAGCTACAACACCCCCTTTTCCTCAGTATGGACACTTACGTCACATATCACTTCCTGAGGTGAAGTAAAATAGCTTTATTTCTTCTTCCATCTCTTTATTGGTGTCTTTGTAGACACACTGCTTCCAAAATATTTGTAATAAAATTTATAGAAATGGATCCCAACACCTCCTGTAATACTATTTGGTTTTCTCATCACACCTTGTTCCTCTGGCTGGTATTTTTTCTCTCCTGGAGCGAATGAGAATGTCAGCAATCTGTCTGAAATCCACATTTAGAGAGCTGATCTATGAGGGAAGAACTGTGAACACTCAGTGTTGATAATCTCAAAATCTGAAGCTCAAAATGCATAAGAAAGACTGAAAATTTATGAGATTATAGTATTGGAAAAGTCCTTTTGAATTTGTCTCTCTCTATATAGTTGTATTAACTCTTGAAGCCTATTGTCACACAAATGCAATGGTGCCAATATATTATTTTTTGATAATATGCCTTTTCTATTTTTACTGTTGTAGCACATTGTTTTCAGTTATCTGAAATCTGTAGCTTCAGATTCTTCCAGTGTAAGAAAAATGAATGCATTAATTACCTTAATTCATTACAACATTTGTTTGTCTTTGACTCCAACAAATGATACTTTTCTTGTTTCTTATATTGGTTTTGGCAGTCCAGCTTACTGTGGGCCCTTCTGTTCTCTAACTCCTTTACTGACATGAACTCTCATATCTGCATATACATTTCTTATCCTCACTGCTTCTGGCATACATGGAAAGAAAGAGGAAAGAAAAGCAGAGCTCAGCAGTAACTTGTGAGTGGAATGTCTTAGTAAATACAGATAGGCTAAAGTAGCAACAACTTTTGTAAACATCATGGAGATTTTTTTCATTAATAACCACTTTGCAAACTCAGATATTTCCATCAGTGCCAAGAAACTCCAAAATATATGATCTTGAAAACATTCCCCATCTCCTCTGCTCTCTACATAGAATCATAGAATCATAGAATCATAGAACAGTTTGGGTTGGAAGGGACTTTAAAGATAATCTAGTTCCAAACCCTTGCCATGGGCAGGAACATCCCACTAGATCATGGTTGATCTTGGTTGATTCCAAGCTCAACATAAGTCTAGAAGATCTTGATAAGAATGAATAAAAGTTATGTCTTTCCTGTAAACAGAGATGAGAAAAAACTATGAGGGGAAAACAGAATGTTTTGTGGAAGACCTCGGGGTATTACTATGAACCAAGGTATCAATTTTCCAAGAATTATTTTTCCTCTGTCAAAATAGAGAAGCTTTTTTGAAGACAAATTTTATTTGTTTGGGTTTTTTTTTTCAGATATGATTTCTCAGATGCCAGTCATTATTGCCTTTTTTGTATATGGAGAGAAGAGTTGACCCTTTTCTTAACTGAAATGAAGGTTGGTAAGATTAACAGTGCTTGTTTTTCAAGCCTAGTAACTTCTAAAACAGAATGCCTGTTTTTCACTGAAAAATGTGGTTTGTTGAAAGGCTAATGAGACATAACACTTCTTTCAGCTCAATAATAGGTATTTTAAAACAAGTTAACACAGTTTAATTAAAAGTATGATAATTAGTTAACATGGAAAAGTCAGATTTTGATGTCTACATGTAATATTTGGGATTAGCTCAAGATACTTCATCCCATTAATTTTTGAGTAGTTCAGAGTCCAGTCATCAATCCTAACTAAGCAGAACAACTGCTGTAGTGCCTTTCCACATAGCAATTTATGTTAATTTGTAGATATACATGGTGTAAGACTAAACCTTTACACAGGAGTTATTGTAAGTAATAATGACACATGCAGTACAAGGCAGTATGTATTTCAGCCCCAAGAAGAAATGGTAACTGATATTTTAGAACTGGATATGAAATATGCTTGTTTATAGAAACAAACTAACTCATCTCTGCCTTCATACCATTACAATCTCTCTTTATTTAAAATCATATGCAATGTTTCCATCTCACTTACTTGGAAAGGGAAATACGGTGTCTGGTATGAATCACAGCCTTTTCTGTTTGACTGACTACTGTTTTTAAATAGATAAAGCAAATACTTGGAGGCAGGAGTCTGAGCCCTCTTTCTCTCTTTTAATTTCCTGTTAGTGGATCTGACTAGCTTGTTGGGGGTGCATTTATTGCACCTATGGTGGAAATAATATCAACAAAGAAGGTGCCTCCTTGACTCAGGGAGGCAAGCTAGGAGGGATGGGTGGTGGTTACTTAATAATCTACCAGTCTACATGATCTAGTTCTCCTTGGGAGTAAGCATCTCAAAGTAAATAGAACAAGCATTATTTTATAAGTGTTCCACCTCAGGAACCTTTCTTTTCTTTTAGGGTGGATGGTACATCAATCATCTTTTGTGATACCTGTCAGTGCTAGAATAGTGTTTCAGTACTGTGCAAAGTGAAATATAAAAGCAGTATAAAAATATCCATTAAGAATCAGAAATGTAATGAAAAGAGATTTGCAAAGGAGATCTTTTTGATACCGCAGAAGTAATTGTTTCTGTATATAATTTTGTTATTCAGTATCAGAAAACCCAAAATAGATATTTTATTGTAAATAGAGAGGAAGTTCTGGATAACACTAAAGAATATGTTTGCTTGGTTATTTACTATTTCTCTTACCCAAGGGTGCATGATTTCTCCTCTTCTCATATATTTTTTCCCTGAGAGAAGCACTATGTTTTGTGGACTGTTGGGAAGGGGTGAGGGCTGGTACCACTTTTTATTGTAGGGAAAGAAAAGAGCAAGAAGATGGAACTGGATGAGAGAGAGATGTCCATACGCAGGAAAAGCTGTGTCCATGGTATTGACTGCTGTTCTAGAATGACCAATCTCTGCCTCCTCTGTCACAGCCATATCAGGCAGACTGTTGTCCTTGATTCTGTTGCTGTCACTGCCGTGCTCCCTGCCATCTGGCTTCATAGAAGATTTGCTCCTTGCTTTCAGGGTGACAGAGAAGTAGGTTTTCAAAAGGCTTATTTCTTAGGAAATGTTCTGACAAAAAGCAGTTGCTAATAGTTTTATATATTAGCAGTCTCAATTATGAGAACAGTGGAGGCTGTCTTCAACTAAAACACAAATCTGTCTTTGGCTAAAGATTCTTTCTTACAAAGATAAAGCTAAGAGAGATACTTGGATCGTGTTCCATGCATTTTATTATTGTCTTGCCTAAAGCAAATTGAATACAATTTACTGCACATATATATGAGACCATTTGTGTTCAAAATAAACAAATATGTTACTGTCTTACCAACAACATGGGTAGCATGATGTTCCCTTAAATTAAGTACACAGAACATGAAGCACTCTTAGTGCTGTAGAATGAAGTTATTATGCTCTAAATTGTGCCTTTGCTTTCAGTGACACCACTGCAAAAAAAGTAAAATTATTCAGCATGAGCAGAATCCGCATGAGTGGAATCTGTAGGTAAGATGAAAGGAAAGGACTGAAGATAATACAGGCTTTCATTAAAAACACACTACATCATTTTGCATCATAATACATTTTATTAACACTACATCAGAAGAGAAGGATAAGCATAGATCTTACTGGTATTGACAGGATTATCTCAGAAGCTGCAGCAATAAGCAAGTGGCAATGGCCACAAACTGGATATACTTGGTCTGGCTGGGTTGGAAGTAAGTTTCCCCACAGCAGTCTTCATAGTACTGTGCTTTGCATTTGTATCTAGAACAATGTTGTTAACACACTCATTTTTTGGCTACTGTGCTTGCACAGCATCAAGGCTGGCTCTCCAACTACTTCTCCCACCCCTGCTAAAGGCTGGTAGGCTAGGGGTAGGGAAAAGGATGGGAAGGAACACAGCCAGAAGAACTGACCCGAATTTACCAGAGATATGTTCTACCATATGACATTGTATTCAGCAAGAAAAGCCAAGAGAAAGGAGAAAGAGGGGACATTTGTCTTCCAAAGCAACCACTATAAATACTGAGACCTTACTTCCCAGCAAGTGGCTGGACATCGCCTGCTGATGCGAAGCAGAGAATAAATTATTTTGCTTACCTTTGCTGCTGCATATAGCTCTTGCTTTTCTTTTATAACTTGCCCTTATCTCAACCCACAAGTTTTTCACCTTATTTCTACCCCTATCCTGCTGAAGAGGAGACTTGAGAGAGCAGGTTGATAGGCATCTGGCAGCCAACCAAGGCCAATCCATCATGGTCCTTTGTGTACCCAGCATGGGACATAAGGAATTTAAAATAAGGACGGTAGTTTGGAGAGTTAATAAGAAAACATGGACTGAACATTGCTTAAAACCAGAATATTTGTTGAGAATTTTTTGTTGTAATTGTGCGTAAGGGGTGTGGAGTGGAGTGGAGTGTATGTAAATCTTACAACTTCATGTGATGATGCTATTTTAATTTTGGTCAGGATTTTTTTTGTCAAGTCACGTGAAGTTTCTCCAGACTGTAGATTATATAACAAATGTGTATTTTATTGATAGTTTAAATATGTATTTTGCAGAGGTGAGGGGCACAATGTATTTAGTTTATATGGCAAACTTTTGGCAGTGGGGAGGCTACAGGGGTGGCTTTTGTGAGAAAACATCAGGATCTGCCCTAATGTTGGGCAAAGACCATCCAAGTCAGCTCCAAGATGGACTCACCATCCCTCTGCATCTCATGCAGGACCCTGTGCTAGAGCAGGTGGATGTGCCTTGAGGGAAGCTGCAGCCCACAAAAAGCCTGTGCAGGAGCAGGTTCCTGGCAGGATTTTTGGGGTATGGAGAAGAGCCTATGCAGGGGTAGGTTTTCTAATATTATCTGTGACCTAGTGTGGACCCATGTTGGAGCTGTCTGTTCTTGAAGGACTGCACTTGTGGAAGGGATCCATGCTGAAACAGTTCTTGAAGGAGTGTCTCATGAAGGGGACCCTATACTGGAGCAGGGGAAGTATGTGAGGAGGAAAGAGTGGTAGATATGAAGCAATATGAAGTAAAAGGCACTCATATTTCCCTTCCTCCTGGGAGGGAGGAGATATCATACCACTCAAAGGGGAGGAGGTAGAAGAGCTGTATATGATTCCAGGAAAAAAGAGAGGAGCTGGGGGAGGTGTTTTAGATTTTCTTCTAATTTCTCATTATCCTACTCTTTAATTGACAATTTAAGTCCTCCAAGTTGTCTGTTTTGCTTGTGGTAGGAAATAGCGGATAATCTGCCTGTTTTATCTCAACCTATGAGCTTTTTAATTGTATTTTCTTCTCCTGTCCTGTTGAGGAAGGTTGCTGGGCATGTGGTGACCATGCAAGGTCTACCCGCCACACTGGAACATGGGAGGTTCCAACCCTCTACAAGAAAAAATTTCACTCGAATTTGATCAATCATAGTCACAGGCTGCCCTGACTCTTCAAAGCCATCTCCACCTGTAGAATTAGGTAAAGCTGAGCTGGACTGTCAGTGAGAGGGAAGTTGAACAAGATGATCTCTGGAGGTCCCTTCCAACCTATGTGATTCTGTGATTGACTGTTATTGTGTGCCAAATTGTCTAGGTTACACAGCATATAGCAATGTTTCCTTCATTTTTTTGTGAATTATCTTAAAAATATATATTTAATACATGGTCAGAGTTAAAATCCTCTGTGCAGTAAGTTTTTAATGTAAAACTGTGAAAAACATTTTAAGGAATGGTCAAAGTAATGCTGAAAGAGTGCTGAGAGGTGGAGTAGAAGGAGCAACCATGCATGAAGAAGAGATCCTGCAGAGACACAATTTTGTTAAAGGAAAATGCAATTCACAGCTACCTAGCAATTCATGAAGGAAAAAAAATGTATTTACTAAGTACCCCCCAGTATATAAACTTAGAACCTGAAAGACCGCATAGCACACCACTGTTGCCTAGCTATAGTCACTTAATATAATTAAAGCTTCCAGATGGAGTCATGTTAAGAGTAAAACTAAGTTACACAGATATTTCAATCTTTGGAAGGAATCTAGCACAGAATCCAGGAAAAAATTAATGAGATTGATAAGTATAAAATTATATGCCAACTTGCAATTGCTAATGCTTGCTTATTGGTTTTTCTGTTTAGTACCTTCTACATAACATTCAAGAAGGTAATAGCAGAGTATCAGAGAATATACTTTTCCTATACTGTAATTATTATTACTTTTTGGGATATTTTTATCAAAATCTATATTTAGTTGATATATCGAGTTCTCACAGTTACAGCATCAGGATTAGGATTATAGTAGAGCTTGGTAAGAAGCTGTAAGTGTCTTACCACTTGGTAGGTTATAGGTTTGTCTTTCTGAATAAGTGAATTTAGTAAATTCTTTTTTCCGCGTGCTGAGTTGACGTTTTCCTTAAAGCCTTCATCAGGTCAACACGCAACATCACTAAAGTGATAAACCCACAGTTTATACAAATATTAATTTATTCTCATTCTGCTACATTTATTGAAGGAAGTAATTATGATTAAATAAGGTCTTAACAAATGTAAAAACCTTTTTTCTTTGACTTTTATGAGTTTGAGTTGTCAAGTTTAGTCACATTTCAATTTTGTCTTATGTCTTGTTGCATCAGAATAAAATGACGTGACATGATCAAATTAAAGCAAAATGACATGTCAAAACCTGAAAATTTTAATCTGAAAAGTGTACTTTAAAAAACATACTTTCACTAAGGCAATGGTGTGGAGAACATCCCCCCCCTATTTTTTTTTTAAATAAAACAATATTACTGTATCCTCTTGAGGTTCTCTTATCATCCTAAGGGATAACAGTTCTGAGGTCAAGGGAGCCAACTTGGATTAACTTGGGTAGACTGGAAAGTTCAAAAGCGATGTCTTCAGGAGTGCCTTCGGGGCATTACTTTGCTCTCCTGAGAGAAAAAGCACATTGTTATTAACAAGAGGGAGGAAAATTAGCAATCCAATTCATGACTAAAGATTGATATGGTAAACAGAAAATACATACCAGACAAGGGACTCTTGCTTTCCTAATAGGCTGTCTGAGTTTGCAATGACAGTATGGACATTCACAGAGACTTCCACGGTGCAACAGCCTAGATATCTTGTCATCTCCATAGCAACCTCTGGAGTTCTTCCTATGCCAGGGTCGTGTTTGAGAGACAGCCAAGAAGAGCCTGAATGCACAGTGGAGAAAACTGCATAAAGAACTGTGTTGACTCACTGGGAATGAGGACAACACAAGGAATACTGAAGACCTGTCCCAAAAGGACAAGTTTATTCCTGCCAGCATTAAAATGGTCTTTATAGGGATTTGTTTCTCATAGCAAAAGATTGAAATATAACTGGCAGAAAAACATATTTTTTTCACATTGATAGGTGTTCTAGTACAGAAATAAGTTATTTTTCATTCTTAAGGTATGCTGGGTGTTTTGTTTGTCTGTTTGTTTTGTTTCCAATTAAGAACAATGTTAACTGCTGTTTATCCTAGGCTCTACATTAATTTTTTTTAAAAAAAATAATACCCTTGAATAAAAAGCCACAATACTTTTCAGTTTTTTTCTTCTCTAATGCAGAGTCTTTGTCTGCTAAGAATTTTTTTTTTAAGCCTTGAAAAATCCCCAATATAAAAATTTCGTAATGTTTCCAGGTATATTATGAGAAAATGGTGTAAAATCTAAGAGATTTCAATGCATGTTCTTTTTCAAATGATTTCCTGAACAAACTTGTCAGATCCAATGTTCTCTAGGCAGATTAAATTATAGATTTCTTGAGATGTTTAACTGCTGCACAGCAATTAACAAAGATATTATTGACAGTAGAGACCATCTTCTTCCACAGTTATCAATTTCACAATCAGCTAAATAATATTCATTTAACTTGTGGGGTTTTTTTTGAATTTTTTAATTGTTCAATATAATTTAATTGCTCAGTTTTCATAGTGGAAAATGCATCATTTTCAGGTTAAAATCCCTATATTTTTAATGTTTCAGTCTTGAAAGTATCTTGACTTCAGGGAGTTTGAAAAAAACATTATTATATTTACCACATTGTAAATTATCATTTGGCTCTAATAAGATAGGAAAAAAAAGATTTTGGGGCTCAGGGAGTGAGATTTGGGACAGAAAAGGTGGGTTTTGGGGCACAAGGGGTTGGGGCACAAAAACTGGATTCCCGGAAAGGGTTGTTGGGCACTGGAACAGGGAGGGCACTTAAACCTTCCCTGGAGGGGTTTAAGGGATGGGTGGATGAGTTGCTGAGGGACACGGTTTAGTGATTGATGGGAATGGTTGGACTCGATGATCCAGTAAGTGCTTTCCAACCTAGTGATTCTATGATTTTATGACTCCAAATCTGGANTCCTAGGACCCTTCTAGGACCCCAAGGAATCCTCTAGAGTCACCTGGGGCCCCTTTAGGGCCTTCTAGAACCCTGATGAACCTTCTAGAGTCTTCTGTGACCCCTTTAGGTCCTTCTAGGACCCTCAAGAACCCTCTAGATCCCCTTGGGAACCCTATAGGGCCTTCTAGAGCCATTCTAGGACCTTGAGGAACCCCTTAGAGCCCCCTGGGATGCCTTTAGGGTCTTCTAAAACCCTTCTAGGACACACAAGAAGCCTCTAGAGCCTTCTGGGACCCCTTTGGTGTAGGGTGAAGGGGATAATTCTGTTCCCACAGCTCTCACACCTTCTGGAAATTCACATTTTGGAGGCACAGAAATCCCATGGACGTTTTATTGCAAGCATTTAATCATTTCAGGGGATGAAAAAGTTGAATTTGTGGTAGTTTTTTCCTATATTGAGAGAAGTTCTGAAGTTTTCAGGTGAAGATTCATGCTGTGACAATCAAGGGCAAACTTCTAGAAGCCCTGAAACATCTGAGATGTTTGGTGGGACTGTGGTTATTGGAGAAGACCGAGAAGACCAAGAAGACCCTATCGCTTCCCTCATTTCCACCCAGCCCTCAAGACTTGTCCTGTTAATTAGTTAAAGAACAGGTGGAAGAAGTCGTAGAAGAATTCTCCAAGTGCTATCAATGCCATGTGTCTCCTGAGAAGGTTCTTGAGGGCCAGAACTGTGAGGACAACATTGCTCCTCACATTGCTACCCCAGCATCTGGATGATTGCCTGTGATCCTGGGGAATTTGTGACACATGGAGGGTTTTCTGTTCCTCTCTGAGCTGATCTTTGTTTGGCCATCTCCCCAGAAGTCGATCTTGTATCACCTCATCTCCTCTAGAGCCTCCTGGATGGCTTTCTAGAAGCCCAAGGAACCCTCTAGATGCACCTGGGACCCCTTTAGGGCCTTTTAGGACTCCCAGGAACCTTCTAGATCCATCTGAGACTCTTTAGGGCCTTCTATGACCACCAGTAACCCTCTAGATCCACCTGGGAACCCTTTACGGCCTTCTTGAACCCTGTAGGTATGTGTAGGACTCGACTCTTCTCGGAATCCTCTCTCAACTGACTCTTATATGACTTTAATCTTCTAAGACCAAACCCTTGATNCCAGGAACCCTCTAGATCAACCTGAAACCCATTTAGGGTCATCTAGGACCACCAGGAATCCTCTAGATCCACCTGGGACCCCTTTACCATCTTCTAGGACCACCAGGAACCTTCTAGATCCATCTGAGACTCTTTAGGGCCTTCTTGAACCCTGTAGGTTCGTGTAGAACTCGACTCTTCTAGGAATCCTCTCTCAACTGACTCTCCTTTGACTCTTACATGACTTTAATCTTCTAAGACCA
>WAAB01003337.1:51089-89828 GCA_013389865.1 Piaya cayana | reverse complement strand
TCAACAAACCCATGAGTTTGTTTTTTCTGGCTCATAATGATGAGAGAAAAAAAAAATAATATTTTTGTAAAGATAGTGTGAGTTCATGAGTCTGCTTTCATTTTAATTTCATTTGCATAATTAAATGCTCCCTTTTATGGGTCAGCTAGGGCCTAACAACATGACCCTATTTTCCCACAGTAATATATGTGTATATATATATAATTAGGTTAACAAAAGGGTGTTAAAGCTGTCAGCACTGAAATTCACACAAGCGTACGTGTTTCTTCAGTCAAGGCCTCTTTTTCTTTTAAAAGGCTAAAGTAGTCTTTGGCCTAAAATATCTCCTCTTTTAGAGTCATTCATAAGGTGTTTTTTGGGGGGTTTTTTTAGGGATTTTTTTCAGAGAAAGAACCAAATATAAATAATATTCTGTGGCTGAGAAAATGTCATATTTCAGGGCTTTGGGAAAGCATTCATTTGGCATATGAGCAAGCTATTTTCTGTGTATTTGCTTATATTTGCTCTAGGAAACTATGGTCTAATCTGTAAAAGTATATACATCAGGGGCTTTACAGTTTACACAAATCTTCAAGTAGAGCTGGAACTATAAAATAATGTATTTTTCTAAAACAAACAGAAAGATTCTGAAAGTTTGTCTGAAACTTTGAAAAAATAAGAGAGATTAGCATGTCAGCTGAACTGCATAAATAACTTTGTGGTTTTGTAGTTTAATACCAGCCTGGCTTGCTCCCTCTTCTCCTCTATAGCTGGATATAAAACTCCCTAGTATTTTACCATCTCGGTACTGAATACCTCTTGGCTTATCCGACTGATATTGGGGATCTTGTTGACTTTGTTATTTAGCTATTTGAGATTTCCACTCTCAGAAGAAATTGTGTGGTTTTAATTTTTTTTGTACTGTTTCAGGATTTTTTCCCCCTTCAAAAACCTCTTGTTTTCTAAGCTGAAATTCCCCTACACGGTCTGTGTTAAAAAACAAAAAAACAAACAAAAAAGAAGAAAGGTAATTACATTTAACAATGTGTTTTCATTCTTTGCATGTCCTTAAGTGAAAAACTTTTGGTAAAAAAATAACCTCTTCAAAAAAAATAAAAAAAACAAACAAACATGCCATAATTGGACTAATTTCTTCTGGGATAAAATGAGGCAGTTTGGAAGTCACAAGGTCAGCATGGCAGCAGATGTTTTCCCAGTAAAGGCTCCACAGACAAAGCATGAAGGCTTGGTCTCTTTTTCTGTTACCATGTATTGCGAGAGAGGAATTACAATTGAAAGTGGAAATGTCAATGTAGTGTTTGCTGTACGGTTGCAGACAAATAACAGGTGCTGTATTGACTGTAAGTACTTAGAGACAGAAGATTATTTCTGCTTGATTACTGTATGCTGACTTCCATTAGAAACATGGCATGTAATTCTCTGTTGCCAAGGTGTTTTTTTGTTTTTTGGAGCTTAATAGCATGTGTGATTTTTTAATTTCTTTATCCCAGAGCATGCTGCATCTTCAGATGCCTCCTGAGCTGCTCACAAACTTAGCATTTAAGAAACTCTTTGACTGTTCCCTCCCTTATGCTTTGTTTAACCTAGAAAAAAAAGTCAATATAATAAAAAAATTACAAAAAATATAACAAAAAATCCTCAAATATATAAGTATATAGTGAGAGACAGATGAGAAGAGATGACAGCAAAGCAGTGTGCAGAAGGGCTTTCAAGTCTTCAGTTAGAACCTCAAACAAGTATGAAATAGCTTAGATTTGTTCACCTGGAGAATTTTTTTGAAAGGCTTATCTCTTTGTTGTAAGAATCTCAGGTTCAGATTTTTGTTCTGCTTCTGCACAGGAGTATTGGAAACAAATACACATACGAGAGTGTTTCCTTTTTCTAGTCTTGTTTTTGTAAACAAGCAATAGCCTTTGGCCATCTAGTTAATGTTTTACCTGTATAAAAAGAATAAGGTATTGCTTTCTATTCTATTATTGAGGCTGAATGTATCATATGACAGCATAGGCTTGTGGTAAGACCGTGAAAGAGTAAAGCTTCTGAGCTGTTTAGAGTTTTTCATGCCTTGAATGACCTTGGAAAAGTCCTTCTATTTCCATAATTAAAAATACATGGGTCAGTTATTATTCTTTCTAACTCAGTTTCTAAATGAAACTGTAGCTTTCTTGAGATATGGAAAGATTTAGAAAAATTAGGCCCTGAGTTAAATGATCCTAAGAAACTGGCTGAAAATCATTACTTATACTAGTTGGCATTAAATTCAGGAATAATAAAGAAACCCCAGTACATTGCTGTCTAATCATGTATATTAAGCATGGATGTTTCTTTCAAATTGAGCTTTGCAGTCATCCAGATATTTAATCCAGGTCACTATGCATAGATTTCCTGATTCGTTCTAAAAGAAAGGTTTTCTTCCCCAGAAAAACCAGCAGTTTGTAGTTAAGGCACGCTACAGAGATATTCAGATTTTAACAATAGGATTAAATTCATGTCAAGGATATTCCACCTCCGGACTTCAGAGTAACTGGAGTTTTGTTTATACAGGTAATTATAAGGATTGAATAATGAAAATTTAAAAAAAAATATTTAACAAAGAGATAATAAAATCAGCTTCAGGGTCCTAATGACCCTCTGCACAGTAGAGATTCATAGAGCAAGCGGTTCCTAAGCCTGAGCATTGCTGAAGTTCTGAAGATGTCATGTCCTGTGAGAGCATCCTTAGCATCCACTGCCCCATGTCATACTGAAAGGGTTCTAGTTAAGACCTGGATAGCAACACAGTTTCTTTTTCAGTTTTGTCACATATCTTCCTCCTGGTCATTTTTTGCACTCTGGTGAACCATGGTGCTGCTCTGAAGACTCCAATGGGGAGCTTTTGTGGTACCAAAGTGTTCATCCTGTTAAGGTGAACTGCATGGGATTCAAGCCCTAGGTGCTTCACTACCCTGTGTGTATTTATGAGCGTGTACACTGATTATGTTCTCTCTCTCCATTAAGAGAAAGGCTTCTTTAATGAATTGGTAGCTAATTTCCAACCCGTCCCTAAATTCCGCCTTGGCTAATTACCTTACTCCTTCAGATCACAAATTATGTTTCTGAGGTGACTAAGCAAAGAAAAAGTCCGCATACTTTTGCGTATTCTTTGAGTGCTTGGACTTGCTAGCTCTACTTCTGAAATGGTGTAAAGACCCTTCTCTAATTTTCAAGCAAGTTGTAAAGCTTGCTTATGATATTCTCACAGGATTACATTACGGTTTATTATTACATGCCTATGCACGAGTAAACATCAGAGGTGAGGCTTTGAGTGGGATCCAAAGGTCCTTGCATGTTCTAGATGTGGGAAGCAATCCAAAAAGGGAACGATGTACAGCCATGGGAAAGGTCATTTACTTCTCTTGCTCAGCATCTCAGTGAACTATAATTTTATTATGAAATACAAAATGTAGAGGCCTGGCCTTTGGATCCAGCAGAATGGGTTTGCTACCTGCAGCAAGATGTGTTTGCCAACCATCTGAACAGGTTCCAAGCAATTTGGAACGTCTCTCTCCTCTTTAAGGTGTAAATGGTTGCATGGCAGCTGGGATGAATACATTTCAAATTTTAAAGGAATATTCTGCAATCTTGCCAGTGGGGGAAAAAAAACAATTACTACACACCAGTTTGTTAGACATGACCATCAATGACAGAGTTAAATGGATCCTGTTCTGACACTAAAATGTTAGATAATTCACAGATACAAATAAATTCCTAGAATACTTTTGTTACAAATAGTGCAGTAATATTTTCTGACTAAGTTGTTAAGAAATCATGTTATTTTCTGAAGTCTTTTGGA
Source organism: Piaya cayana (assembly GCA_013389865.1). NCBI lineage: Eukaryota > Metazoa > Chordata > Aves > Cuculiformes > Coccyzidae > Piaya > Piaya cayana. The sequence goes on along the minus strand of WAAB01003337.1, from coordinate 85,996 downwards.
ACATTCCTGCAGCTATTTGATCTCAGTTTTTTCCCCATGACCATTTCACATTTCCCACCCTACTTACTTTATGATTAATGCTGACAATCCAAAATCTCTGATGTGTGTGATCCAGAGAAATACAAAACAAAACAAGACTCTGTCTCTGATGGTGTATTTCCATGATTTTTCCATTTGTAGATCACATCTTCCTGATAAACTGCAAGTTATTTTCAACAAATCAGATAAAGAGAAAAGTTCATCTGCTATCCAGCAATCATTCCTTGTGAGACCTGTGAAGGTTTCAAGACAGCCCTGCAGACACCAAGGTCAATGAAGAAGGAGGGGAAGGAGGTGCTTCTGGCACTGGAGCAGAGATTCCTTTGTGGCCCATGGGGAGCCCTATGCTGGAGCAGGTAGATGTTTCCTGAAAGGAATGCAGCCTGTGGAGAGGACTCACTCTAGAACAGGAGAAAAAATGTAAGGAGGAAGGAGCCATGGGGAGGAGCTGTCACAGACTGACTGCAGCCCCAATAACTCATCCCTCTGTGCTGCTTGGGATGGGGGACAGGTGGAAGAGTCAGAAATGAAGTTGAGTCCAGGAAGTACAGGGCTGGGAGGAAGGTGTTCTAGTTTTTGTATTTGTTTATCACCACCCAAATCTGTTTTATCTGGTAATAAATTAAATCCATTTTCCTCAATTTCAACCCTTTTTTGTCCACAATGATTACTGATGAGTTACCTCCCTGTATTTATCTCAACCCACGAGCTTCTCCATCTTATTTTCTTCCCCTGTCTTGCTGGGGAGGGGGAGTGAGGGAGTATCTGTGTGAGATTTTTTTCCTTAGCTAAGATTAATCCATAACACAATCCAGAGACAGAATCCAGCTTGATTAAGCTTTTTGTTTTATTTAACTTCTGACATTGTTACAGATTCTCAAAGTTGTTCTTGAATTTGAGATATTACTTGAAGTTTTCTCATTGGAATCATGATTCTGCAGTTTCTGAGCAGGAAGATGCATCTCTAGTCAGGACACAGAGAGGAAAAACAACATATGGTTATTTTTATTTATTTATTTTTTAAAGACTACCTTTAGATTTCACTTCAGAATGAGTTTTAGTGTTTTGCCTTGGATTTATCTTTTATTTAGGATTAAGAGTAAAAACTGTATTTGTCTGGGACAGGAAATACATCATGGTCAAAAGAATAGTGGCTGAGCAAATTTTGTCTTTCTCTACTATAAGGTAGAGGTTTTTCCATTATGGCTGAAGAAGTGGGAATCCCTATTGCAATTCAATGAGTTATGGTATTGTAGAAGAGAAAAAAATACAGTTAATATATTTGGACACATTAAAAATTGATTTTTAATATTGCCCTTGAATTCCATTAAACAGTTTTTTTTCCACTAGAATTCCATAGAAAAGGTAGTGGCTTTTCTTTTTTACAAATCAAATAATTTGTGACTTCCCTTCTTCGGTTAAGATATATGATTTGAGTTTTGAGACAAGGTATTTCTCCTTGCTATCAAATAATTTGCTGGTTTGTCTACTCTATTGCCTTTTTTCCTTTTTTCTTTTTTGCAGTGAATTTTTAATTATGCGGTCTTTGATTTTCTCCTCATATGTGTTAAGAATTGTTGCACATACAGCTTCCTAATATCTGCAGTGTAATAAGGTTGTATGCTCACAGTCCTAAAGGCTCTTTTAATATGCACAGTGAAAAGTACATAATATTATTTTTAAAAAATCTCTTTTATTATATACTTCTTACAAACCTAGTTGTGTCCTGCACTTGGGCCGCAACAAACCCATGCAATGCTACAGCCTTGAGGACAAATAGATGGAAAGCTGCCTGGCAGAGAAGGGCCAAGGGTGTTTGTCAATAGCCAGTTGAACATGAGCCAGCAGTGGGCCCAGGTGGCCAAGGTGGCCAACAGCATCCTGGCTTGCGTCAGAAATGGTGTGGCCAGCAGGAGGAGGGAAGTAATTGTCCTCCTGCACTCAGTGCTGGTAAGGCTGCACCTCAAATATTGTGTTCAGTTTTGGGTCCCTCACTACAAGAAGAATGATGAGGTGCAGGAGCATGTTCAGAGAAGGACAGTGAAACTCTTGAAGAATCTGGAGCACATATCTTATGAGAAGTTACTGGGGTGACTGAGAGGGATTGTGAGGAGTCTGAGGGGAGATCATATTGCTCTCTACAAACTACCTGAAAGGAGGTTGTAGAAAAGTTGGTCTCTTCCCCCAAGTAACAAGTGATAGGACAAGAGGAAAAGGACTCAAGTTGCACCAGGCGAGGCTTAGGCTAGATATTGGGAAATACTACTTTACTGAAAGGTTTGTCAAGCACTGGAAAAGGCTGCCCAGGGAAGTGGTTGAGTCACCATCCCTGGAGGTATTTGAAACACATGTATACATGGCACTTAGAATCATAGAACGGTTTGAGTTGGATGGGACTTTAAAGAACATCTGAATGTGACCATCCAACCAATTTCTTGTCCACCAAACAGTTCACCCATCAAATCCACGTCTCTCCAATTTAGAGATAAGGATGTTGTGGGGGACCATGTCAAAGACTTTACAGGAGTCCAGATAGATTACATCTGTTGGTTTCCCCGTATTTAGTAGTAGAGATCACCATGTTAGGTTTGTGGTTGGACTCAATGATCTTGAGAGTCTTTTCCAACCTAAACAATTCTGTGATTCTGTAATTCTGACCATCTACGTATACTTGCTTTAGACCTTCTCAACATAGGTTTGTATGTATCTATCCCAATACATATGTTCAAGTGTGTGAGAACATGTGTTAGTATATCTATCTCTATACGTCTGTATAAGATATAATCTTCTTGAAGGATTTTTATTTTACATGTCTTAGAAGAAATAAACTTCTGGAAGAGCTCCATGTTATGTAGAAGTTTACGTGTGTCCTAGGTATTCCTCTTAAGCATGAAGTGACCAGCTGCCTTGCTGTATGTTTAGTACACAGTCTTATATTCATTATTAAGCACTCCATGAAATATCATCACTGCAAACCACATTCATTATCTCAGTCTGGCTAAAATTAATTAATTTTTAGTTTTGGCAGAACAAGTGTCAGTAAAATTAAGCTGGAGATGAACAACATTCAACATTCCTTGCCTTTCCAGAGGAAAAATAAAAAAAAATTAACTCCCTATTCCTATTTAATACTGCTGCAGAGCCACACTTTTAAAATATATATCTGCCCATATGCCTACCTCTTTATGACAACCAGTGAAAGCATCTACTGTTCATCAAAAGGAAAGAAATATTTATAGGTGGGTAACTAATTTCTTGGGTTTATGCTGATTTTGCACAAAACAAAACCTTGCACAGCTGCTTTTTGGAAGATAAAAAGGATTCAAATTGCTGTAGCAGACTTGTGAGTAGAAAAATTTTCAGATGTTTAGCAAATCAAATCACACGGGGAAAAGGCAGGTTTTATTTGCTGTGGATTGTTTGCCTCCAGAAATATTTTTCCCTTTGCTTATTCTTAATTGATTAACTCTTTGCCATACTGTAGAATGTATGGAAAGGAGGAATAAATAAATACTTTAAGTTCATCCTGTAATCACCAGAAGAGACATCCACAGTGAGAGCCTTGTTAAGCTAACATTTAGGAATGGTTAGTTCATAGGTGTTATGACAATGTTTTTATGTCTATGATGCACTTTCATTATAAGTGCATTTATAAAATGTCTAGCACCTTACACAAACGGGTCACACAGCCTTCTTTGAAGTAAATGTTGATGTGTGATAAGAACTAGTATTTAGTTATTGGCTATAGAACTAAACATTTAATAGCTAAAATTAACTTCTATGACATTAGAGAATGAATTCTTTATTTATCCTTTATTTATTATACTTTTATCTTTATTTATTTATTTAGAATTCTTTATTTATGAGAAATGCAACAAGTGAATACAAGGAGAGATAAGAAGAGATCTAAGAAGGAAAAACAGAATTTATTTCAAGGAGTTGTGGAGGATTTTTTCTGCAGAGAATCTATATGAGCTATATGTAAGATGGAATTTTCTTCAAAATTGCTGCCTTATTCTGAAATGAATATAAAGGTAAGCTGTGTTTCTCCTCAGATTCTCAAAATCACTCATCATCTAGATTTTATGGTGTCAGCATGATGGGGACTATTTCAGTCATTTCTTCTCACTGCTTGATTTACTAGGAGATGTGTCATGAGATTCACCTGGCCTGTAAATTGAATCTGAATAGGCGGAGGAGGACAATGACATGACTTCTAGCGGTCAGTCATTCATTATATAGAAATATCCTTCCAAAGATCTGTGCCTGCCTCGGGTGAAATAGATGTCAAATTTGCCTGAAGGATATGGATCAAAGACTACTGCCAACTCATACTACACACATATAACCAGCATACAGCTGAATTGCCCTCTTTGTACTGAAGTAAAGTTTCTCCTTGTGTGGATGTTGCATAAAATACGTATTTTAATGAGTTTGCAATGTATTTTAATTATTTGAAGTGACCTCACAATTTCCTCTATGGAAAATAATATTATAGAAGATAATTTGGGGTGTTGGGCTATTTCTTGCTGTCTCAGACATGTGGAAAGATATAAAGTTTAATCAGTCTGCAGGGGGTTTTTTTTGACGTGTTAAGGAATTGTTCAGTAACAACTTGTGCTTTTCAGCTATTGTTTTGCTAATGATTCTGTCTATTAGGAGAAAAAACTTGCTGGTCAGACTTTGCCTCCTTCAAAATTGGTCCTGTCTTCTTGCTACCAGTAAGCTATTTTCTTCAGTTCTGTTGTGGGTGTACCAGGCTCCTTGAACGTGGGAGCAAATGTAAGTTTATTCCCTCACAGGTCCAGAAATTAGATTCCAGTTTTGGCAGTCAGTATTTCACAAGATTCATTCCCTTAAAAAAAACCCCAAAAAACTAATTTGAACTAAGGAGTNCTTGGCATATTGTGCTTCTAGAAATTGGTATGTTCTGGTAGTTTTGTGGAGAGGGCTAAAATCATGGATCTTTCAGCCTTAGCTGCTCTTTGTACCACTGTCAAGGAAAGATGAGAGTTGGATCAACGGTGACCCTCCCACTTTCTAGCCTTGTGGTTTCCTTGAAGGAACCTGAATGTGAAAGCTGACTGTGAACTTTGTCAAAGGGGGCAAGTGTCCCATCATGGCCAGCTAAATGAGATTGCAGGTTTTTGCTGCACAAGCATGTGTGGACAAAAGTCTGCTAAGTATTTCCTCTGTAACATTGACCATCAGTTATCCAAGGATTAGATGAACAAAAAGAAAAGGAAGACCTTGCATGTAGTCTTTCCAGAATTTAATTTTGTGCAACTTAGCCATGGTTCACTGCCTGACCTTGTGTTTACAGGGTTTCATTATATGAAAACATTACCCTTGGGAAAAGGTATAATAGAATTTAATAGAGATTAATCCATTGGCCCTAACCAAATTACTCTTCACAGACCTTAATCTGAAAGAGTATTTTTTTTATTCCATAGACATTCTTGAACCAGAAGAATCCTTTGTAAAGCAAGTAAGAAAATTGTATGGATATGAGCACTTTAGATATATGTGCTAATGTGGAAGGGCTTGCAGGTTTGACATAGAATAATTAATGTCAGTTTTCAGAATGTACCAAGGTACAGCTGTCAAAGAAATATCTACTTGAATAACTGTAATGTATTTAAATAAGTATAAAGATTACAGTTCATGAGCTCGGGGCACAATGCTGTAGAAACCTAGATATCAACATCCAAAATTATGGTAAGTAGTAATGAGAGTTATCTAGGAAAGTTAAATGTATTTAACTAAAAATTAGAATAAATGCAAACTTCAAATGTTTTTTGCAGTTTTGTAACTAAGCAATTATGTTTTACACCATACTGCTTGATTTTTTGTTGTTGTTGTTGGTAGAGTGCCAGTGAAAGTTGAAAGGAGAAAGTGGTTGAAGAAACGGATCTGTTAGTATTCTACAGTCTTTACCATGACATGCTGCCTTATGTTAAGAGCATATGTATCTTTTGCAATATGGTATCCTTAGTTATGTATTTCAGTTTCAGTCAAATGTCAAAAATTTAAAAAAGAAAGATATTCTAAAGTTTTTATGTTTTCATTAATTAACACATTCCTGATATACAGAGTATATTTACATGATGCAAAGTAGTTCTTAGCTGAGTAAGTTAACAGTAATGCAAAAATATGTGGAAACTGGGATATAAGAATGATTCTGTGAATTCATTGATGGATTAAGATAGCTTTAGTGCATTTTTAATATACCAAACCATACTTTGACACCCAGTTTTAAATTCTAATATGTAGTTATGAATAGGACATAGAATAATTTTAATGATAGCTCTCCTATATTCCAAAGAATCCTAAAATACCAAAAAAAAAAAAATTTATTAGTTAACTGACGGCAGGTTAGAGGTCTGAATGGCTGAAAGTGATAGATAGGTTTGTTTCTTGCCATCCCAAAGGCAAAACAAGTGGTTTTCACAGAATCACTGGGTTGGAAGAGACCCACTGGATCATCGAGTCCAACCACTCCCACAAAACACTAAACCATGTCCCTCAGGACCTCGTCCACCCGTAACTTAAACACCTCCAGGGAAGGCAAATCAACCACCTCCCTGGGCAGCATATTCCAGTGCCTAATGACCCTTTCTGTGAAAAGNTTTCTGCGAAAGAAGCTTGTGGGAGAGTTGTCCAGTTATTGTCTTTCTGTGCTCCTTAAGTCTGACCCAGCCTATACCCACAGCTGCCACTGCCTTTTCTTTCACAAAAGCGTTTTACTGGAATACCACTCTGAAAAGGCCAGATTTACAGAAAGGCACTAAAAAGATAATGATCTCACATTCAGAACCAGAGGTAACTGAAACTAGTTTTCTTTCTTCTCCAGGTGATATGCATTTACTGCATATTGTGTTTCTTTACAGATGTTTGGTGGTTTTTTTTCCAATTCATTAGTGGGTGATACTATATTAAAGTAGGCGATGGGGAATTGGATAATGTAGTGAAAACATGAAAATACTAAATATTCCATGTGACTAATAAAATTGCTGGCAAATTTATGTTACATAAAGTTTAGTGAGGCTTTAACATTTCTTTAATAGGGAATCTTGGATGCACCATTTATTAATTGCCCTTTTTTGGAAGTTGCTCGTTCTAGTTATTAGCAGTGCATTAGTCACAAAGTGTTCAGTTCTACATGAACTATCCACCTCATGTTCTAAACAGCTAGGATTTAGAGAAGTGGAGTGCACTTTTCATTCAAATTAAGATGCTAGAAGAGAAAAAATAAACCAACAAAACAACAACCAACCATGAAAAACTGCAATAAGTATTTTCATACAACTCTTCTTAAACCGACAGTATAATAAAATTTTATTTATTCTTTTCTTTCAATGTATAAAAGATGCAAAGACACAAAGATACAAAGTGTGTAGGTGTTAGCAGCTTTCATCAAATATCCTTTTCTTTCTGTGTTAAGACAGATGGGTCAGTTTTGACCTTTTCAGAGTTCTTGTTAGGATCTATTGTTCTGCCAACTTTGGCATTGTTGATGCCCAGTTTATTATCAGAAGTCAAAAGGGACAACAGAATGTTTCTAACTCTGTTTTGTTTATAAAAATTGCAAGCCTGCAGTTTAACACTTTTTCACAGCGTGTTGATTTTTTAAACCGATCAGAATGTTTGTTTTGCTGCTTTACCAACTGAATAACAAAGACAAGGTTGGTTTGTTTGTTTTCTAAGTATTCAAAGCCAATACTATTTCCTAATTTTAATTAAGCATGTATATTATTTGCTTACATAATGCAGGTTATTGTATTGGCAAGTGTCTTTGTATTGTTTATATTACACTGTGACCTCACATTACAATATTGCTTCATTATTTAATCATCAGTCTACTTGATGTCATTCATATCTGGGGTAGAGGAGCATATTATTTTCAGGATCCACACACTGTGTGGACACTGCACAGGCGTAGAGGTTTTTTGTAAGCTGTCTTTGTCACAAGCACAACTTGAAGCTTGATATTTTCTGTCTCTGAATTAATATGAACGTTTTTTTGGTTATAAATTTAGTATTTAAGTTAATGCTTAATGGATTGGCCAGTGGTAAAATTGATATAAATAAAATAGTGCTTATGTTTTTCCTCTTTCTGTCCAGTCATAGCAGTCCTAACAATTGACTCTGTTGCATTTGTTTTGGTACAGAACTATTTGGAGAGACTGAACGGTGTCTTTTGCATCACTTGGCCTATCCTGCTCTGCAGTTCACTTTTTTAATTTGTGAAAGTGTTTCTCAGTTCAAGTCAGATGCTGAGGTTCAGTTGCTATGTGGAGATAGTATTTCATAAAAAGTGAGTTAAACTATGTTTTGTGTGTACTTTGTGGAACCTTGTGTTGGGATTATTCTTACAGAACAGTTCAGCTGGATGTATGGATCAGCTTTGCATGAAGGAAAGCAGAAGGGAAAATGAGTAGTCCAAAGTGTTAATTCTGTCCTGGTAAAAGCCGACACAATCTGCTGATCACTGTGAAAGAAAATTTAAGAAAAGGTCATGAGGCTGAAAAAAAGTGGGTTTGAATACATGTATTTATTAAATGTACTGTATACCTCAGTATGAAGGCAGTTAAAACTAATAATGTGAAATGCTGCAAGAAGCTTGATTTTTCATTTTCCTTAGGTCAATAGGACATTTTGCGTCTGCGAGAATAACGTTTAATACTACACGGAAAGACTTACTAATTCTCAAGGGTCTTATTAATCCTTACAGGACTAGGTATGTGGTAATACTGTGACTAGAAAACTGTCACTGTATAGCACCTGGCTTGAATTATCCCACTCAAATTGTATTGTTATTTCAGAACTGTGTGTCTGGGTTTTTCAAAGCAGAACCTGCCTTCTTTAGCAGACCCCTAACCTTAACTTCACCGAGCACTTACTGTGGGCAAAAAGAAATGTTCTCCTGCCTCGATAAGACACGTTTGTGTTTTGCTCCAGTTTGGGTTTTTTGTTGGTTTTTTTCAGAACTGAAACTAATTAGCTCCTATGCAAGTGAAGGAAATTCCTGCAAAGAAATGATAAACCTCAATTTATCTGTTTTACAGCTGATCTGAAGCAGATTTTTTCTTCTCCTTAACTGCATGAAAGTTCTGCAGTAGCATATAGAACAAACGGCAGAAGCATAGTTTAAAGAAGCAAGTAGCAGTGATCCATTCTCTAAATCCTAACCCTGAAAAAGTGAGACCACCAGTGATATTTCTGCTGCAGTATATGATGTGTGTTAGAGCCATGGTACCTAAGGACTCTATATTTTTATTTTATATTTCTCTTCTCAGAGGGGACAAACTCAGTCTTCAGAGTAGTCTCAGAAGCTACAATAAAGCATATTTTAGGTTCCAAATGTAGCACAGTGCTTAGAAGAACCACAGTTGGGAAGATTTGTTTTGCTTTGACATTTTTAAAAGACAAACAACTGACCTAGAAATTGATCCAGTGGAGATGGTACTGAATAACTTCTATCACATTTTCCTTTCACAGTTTGTGACAGTGCTGAGGAGTATTTTTCTCCATGTTACTGTATTTGACCTAACACAGATATTACCATGTAAGACACATGTCCTTTATGAGCAGACTTGTCATCTCTCCTAAGACACTTAAAAGTGCACTGTGGTGATTTTAAAAGGGATGTTGCTCAGAGATAGATTTTAGCAATTAAACACATTGATTTAATCAGCAAACATTATTGTTAGCAGACCAGGAAATTCTATATCTCGCAATAACTTACAAACACAACAAAAAGTTGCCCTTCCTCTTCACTTGGCTAAATACTCAAATTTGTTCTTGAATTTGAGGTTAAGGTAAGCACTTCCAGTTTGGGGCAAATATTTTTAGTACACATAAATGCTGAATGCAAAGAGATTGTATCAAGATAAAATCTACCCTTAACATTTGCAATGTGTATAGCAACAACAAAAAAAACAACACCTCCCAGTTTCAGTCATACTCTCATATCCAGTGACAGTCCAGTGTCAAATAAAACACATGCTTTGACTTATTAAGTACTGTTCTACACTGAGGACAACACTTCAGTTTTCCTTTTCAGTTGTCTCATATGGACATTCGGTTGAAATATGTCCTAATTAGGAAGAACAGAGGTTTGTGATCTAATTAGTGGACCTGAAAGTTAACTTGAAATCCAAAAAACAGCCTGCAATCTTACATCAAGAGTTTGCAAGAATACGCCTTTGGTTATACTCAGCTGTCTTACACCTTGGTTTTTTAAGTGGATTTCTGCATGTGAATTTATCAAAAATTCTTGGTAGTGCTGAAGAATCATATTTTTTTATTCTGCAGCTATACTATTTCTTTACGACCAACAAAAAATTAATATAATAAAAGCTTATTGTAGTTTTAAAGTCATTATCATAAACAAATATCACTTGTGACAGCTATGTGCCTTTGTGTCTTCAGGGCACTAAAGTAATTACGGCTATCTTATCACAACTGTATGTTAAAATATTTTTCTACATACAGCTTTAGTGAAAGGAGGTTTAGTATTACTTTTATAGAGAGCTTCATGCATAACTATATGCATTACAACAGCATTTTTATTAAAAAATTAGTGTCATAAACATATTTCCTGCATAACTATATGCATTACAACAGCATTTTTATTAAAAAATTAGTGTCATAAACATATTTCCTGCATAACTATATGCATTACAACAGCATTTTTATTAAAAAATTAGTGTCATAAACATATTTCCTGCATAACTATATGCATTACAACAGCATTTTTATTAAAAAATTAGTGTCATAAACATATTTCCTGCATAACTATATGCATTACAACAGCATTTTTATTAAAAAATTAGTGTCATAAACATATTTCCTGCATAACTATATGCATTACAACAGCATTTTTATTAAAAAATTAGTGTCATAAACATATTTCCCTTATACATTAACTAACTTGATCAGAATTTTCATATTAAATAAAGAATTGATTTCAGTACTTCTTTGCTCAGATTCTGTAATGAAAGATAGTGGTGTTCAATTACTTAATGTACAACATGTGGCCCTTTATATGTTCTCAATTTATACTGTTTTCTCACCTAATAAAAATATTATTTGTCAGGATCCAAGGGTTTTGTATTCATGTTATCCAAGAAATTAAAATAATTACAGCAGGAACAAGTAATCAATTAGCTGCTATTGCCATTTAGTGTAATGTGTTGTGTTTTATTTCAAACTGACTCTTGTTACAATGATAAATTATTCACATTTTTTACTTGCCTCATCCTTAGTAGAAGTACCCAGTGCAACTATTGATTTTGTTCTTTTGCATTTGGGACTTTTATTGGAATTTTATTTTCCAACTCTATATTTCCTGCCAAACTCTTCAGTGTAGTACATACCTATAAATTGGTGTATATGTATAATCTGGCTATTTATTTTGAGTAAATGGTTGTTTTTTTCCTTTATAGGACTACTTTTCCTGTCATTTTCCTACCTCTTTACTTTTCCTTAACCTACTTAGGATGCAGATCTTATGCCAAGCTAAATGTTTTAAGACTAATTCTACAGACCAGGTAATGTAAATAGAGGATTGTATTACTTGAAGTCCTGTCTTTCATTATATTGCTTATAGCAGTGAAAGATCCATGAAATAGGAAATGATTAAACAAACTCATTCTACTTTTGGCAAGTCCATATGACTCACAGATTGTGTGACCCAGGCATTTGCAAGACTATAGGAGCCAGGAACTCATGCAAGGCTGCTGCAAACAAGTTGATAGGAATGGTTGAACTTGATGATCCGGTGAGTCTCTTCCAACCTGGTTATTCTATGATTCTATTCTAAACTGAATGAAGTGCAGAGCCTTTGTGGTCATGGTAAACGCCCTTCTCACAATAACTGCGGCTTCACAGCTCCTGATTCACAACTCTCTTGTTCTTGGTTGGATTAGCATGCAGGCAAAATCGATTGATATTTGCAGAGACACTCTCAGTCACTCTCTCAGTTATTTATAGAATTTTATGTCCCTAAAGGTATATGCAAAAGCCTGTTTAGTTTCTCTGCAGTGGTCCTTTACTCCCTGCAAATACTGTGGCTTCAGCTATGTCATTTCACATGTTTTGCAAATAAAAATTTCTTGCTGTCCTTTAGTCTTCTTAAGGGCATAGAATCCACCACACTCTTTTCTCCAAAATCCGCCTGAAGCTCTTATAAACTGCCTTCTGCTGCTTACTAACATTTCCAATTTAAGTGCTGTACAGCTTGTAGGGATGACTTTTGTTTAAATATTGGTATTGAAAATACTCAAATTTCACACAAGAATTATGCTTTTTGTCATCAAAATTTCTGCCTAGACATATTATTTGGATTTTTTTATAGCTTTGAAACTATCACCTTTGAAATGGATGTCTGCCAAAATATAGATATTATGAAAATCACGAGTGTAAACCTATTGCTGATCTAGAGATCGCTCTTAGTTAAGTTATCTCCCTAAACTTACTTGCTTGCAGTATAACAGATTTATAGACTGAAGTATATTTGATTTAAATAGTGGAGAGATATGAAAAAAATTATATTGTATGTTGGCTATCTTTTTTTTTAACCTGTTATGTGATGGGATTAGCTAAAGAATGTAAATAGATGGAAACAAGTCAGTTTCCTTATGAATGCATTGGAAAACATTTAAGTTTTAAATCTTCACTGCCACAATGAAGTATAATATCCTTGAAGTGGCACTTGAATGCAGAGATTCAAAAGGCAATTTAAGGCATTTAGAACTAATAAAAAATGGATAGTTATGCGATTCAAAATAAGAAAATGTGCTCTGAAAATTTCTGCTTGCTGACTCTCTAACCACATGCCTAAAAAACCATTTTCTCTAGGTCTTAATGGCTTTTTCACTTGCAGTGAACACACGTGATTAATGCTGCCATTTAGAAATGTGAGTCTGAATTGCTTTTAAGGCATAATTACCTACCTGTGCATTTACGTTTTTCTTTAAGTGATATAGAATAATTTGTCATTAGGAATAATGAGACACTTTCTTCAAGTAAGTTGGATATTTGGAGTAAGTGGTAAATAATTTCATGTTAGGCCGCACTGGAAAACCTTCCCTCAGTTTCTGGATTTGCCCACCATCCCTCTGGAATATACACAAGTGTTCTAATAAGTAGACATAGGTTCTGTGCAGATATATGCTTATGTGTTAATGTACTGTGGTAAAAAATTATATTAAAAAACCCCAAACATACAAAAAGAAGTAAAAAGTGGATCTGACTGTATTACTCCTACATCTGACTATGTAAAAATGCAGCTTCAAAATCAGGTTCCCATGAGATCCTTGTTTCTGTTTCCTGAGGGGTTTTTGTTTGCTTTTCAATAATATTTCAAAATACAAAAAAATGAATTATGCAACTGGATTGAAAAATCGTTGGCTTGTGCCTGAGCTATGTATGTATTAGATATTTAAGTGCAAGGCTTTAATATTTAAGCCTAATGGCTTACTGCTGTCACAACTAGAGTTGGAGCTGGGGATTGAAGCTTTTCTTTGTTCAATTTGCCTCCAAGGAAATCTACAGAAAACTGATGGCATTTGTTTTTGTGAAACTGAGAGAGGAATTGGCAGCTGACCTCACACTTGGGTGGGAAATAAGCAGAACATGAGAGACATCAAGGAGTGACTTCTCCAGTTGTTGCTCAAGACAACCATGTTCCTATCCTGTGTTGCTGTCCCTATACTGACTCTTGACTAGCAGCAAATTGCAAAATCCAGACTTAAGACAACTATAGACCAGTCTAAGGATATGGATGATACAAAGCCTGAGTTCATGTATTAGGTTAATGTGTAGTATTCACACAGCTTTCTCGAGCTTGGCAGCATTATTTTTTTGTCTTTCTAGTTTCCTTTTTTTTTTTTTAAATGACATTGATTTTTGTTCATTGTTTCGAATACATATACCAGAAACTGATTTCATAGATCATTGTATGTTGTTGATGGATCTACTGAGTCTCCGAATGTCTGTCAATCATCAGGTAGGAACTAAGGAAATGTTCACATTTGCCACATACTGAATAAAATTACTGGGGAAACTAAGCATGTAGTGATATAAACCTAATCTCTGAGTCTGTGTCTGGGAATGGTTGAAAGTGTATTAAGGATATAAGGAAATATACTTGTGTTGGATAATTATATTATGGTAACTTTAATTTATGATTTTGCCCTACCTCAGAATGACTAAGAAGAAAGTAATAGTTAATCTGGAAATTAGTTTTATAACCTGGTTAAACAAGTTATCATTTGGCTTTAAAGTGTAAAGAAGATGAAGTTTCTTACATTAGTAACTATCATTTATGCTTTCAATATTGTGATAAAAGAAACAGAATTTGTAATTGAATAATGGTCATATCTGCATGATATGCATTGCCGCAGAGTAAATATTTACAGGGAATAAATACTTTAATTTAGTATTGGAGATTTATTTTTGAAGCTGTTACAGCACTTATGATCTGATGAGTATGTTCCTTGTACATTGAATGTTGTATTATTATTGTAGACATCTCCATGATCCAGAAACATTCATCGATAACCAAGAAGAGAACATTCTCAAGTGCAAAGTTCTTGTAAGTTTTTATTACTCTCAGAACAATGACTGATTATAACACACAATTTGCTAGATCAGTTTTCAGCTTCTGGCTTGATTGTAAGCTGAAATGATGTTTGCCAGCCCTAGCTTATGATCTGAATGATTGGACGAGAACAGACAAGGGTAAGTCACTCAAATAATTTATCTTAACTTTCTACCTTGCTCCCAAAATGTCCATTCTCATTGCAGCAATTAGCTAGAACTAGCTTCCACGATGTTGTTCATTTGCTGTCTCTGAGGTTTGTGATAACAAGTAATTTCAACTAAGGTGCAATCTGCAAAGTATGCAAAACCTCTCTTCATTGTGGGTCTTGATCCTTACTCTGTGGTTTAGTATAATTATTTTCTCCATTTTGTATTATGCTCTGTCTCCATGGGTAGAAACTCAGGGTATACTTAGAAAAAAACACAGTACTCTGCAAACAGATATATTGTTTTGATGAGCTGGAGGCCAGATTTTTTTTTGGAGGGGGATGCTACAGTCTATTCTAAAATTTTCGCTAAGCCCAAAGTTAGGTATGTAGGCTTCTCATGTGATGTCGGAATTAAATTCCATATATATTTTGGTCTGAAAATTACAAGTTTGGCTATTAGAAACCTAAAATGAAACACAAGTTTTAAGCAAACATTCATTTATTTCATTGTCTAGCAAATCATTAACAGCATCAGTATCGTGGAGTTATTTAGAATAATCTATCATTATTTGGTATAATTACCAGTTTGTCTAGATGCCGAAGGTCCTAGTTAAAAAAAAAATTAATCCTATATAGAAACAGATTTCTCTTAATAAAATTATTTTGCCACGTGCAGACTTATGTGGAATCTAAGCCCATGTTCCAGATTCTTCAAATGTCTTCTTGAGAATTTCTTGAGCTGTTATTGGGTTTGTTGCTGAAACTTCGCCTCAGTTAGGCCTAAGATATCCTAACATGTATGTGATGTTTCACTCAGTCAAAAACTGCTCTACTCCGTGGAGCAGACTCTAAAAGACACAGCCATGTTCTCCTCAAGGACTTCTGAAAAAAATGTCTTCATCTTCATATAACTATGTGCAGCAGAATGACAGAAGAGCAGGGGTGAACTAAGTGCTGATTAAAGCTCAAATGCTCTGGCTTCTGTGACTGGTGCTATGGAACACGTTGTAAATGACTTTTAAAAAAACCCTAAATTTCAGGGTAGCAAATCAATACTTTCAGTTAAGTCAGGCATTACTACTGGCTGAGTGACAAGTGTTAGGGCAATACATGAATAATCCTTTTCACAAGTAATTTCTAGGGCACATTGGGTTGATTACTTTTAAATTCAGTATATAATTATCAGTTGAACGCTACTGGAATTTTGATTTCTGTGCAGAATGAGGGAGGCAAACTCCTTGTCCAAGACCATACCCATAGATCTCTTAATAATTTTCAAACATAATGTATTTGGTCTATAGGACACTGATAATTTATGACAACTGGTGTTCTTTTATATATATACCTGTCATATAGGTATATACAGATTGAAACCTGTACATGCAGATTTAACAAGACTTGTTTGTAAGTGGGTACAGTGCAGACCAATATCTTTTGAGAAAAAAGACTTGTAGTGTTAATTTGACACATTAAGGCACAAAGACAAGAATGGGAAGAAGATGCAAAGCTGTTTAAGAGAGTTGATTGTGTAGGAGTTAATATGTGAGGCAGGAGAAAATGAAGCAGTTAGGGACAAAAATGAAGTCAAGAAGGCTTCAGAATTTTTCAGAGTTGAGGATTAAAAGGTTCAAATAGATTTCAGATGGGGGAGTGGAGTGGAAGGGATGCTAGAGGCAGTGAGAATACAATCTGAAAAGATACAGAAAGGATCTTCATAGAAAGGGTTTGTTGGAAGCCAGGACAGAGCTATCTTCTTTCACCTCTGCACCACTTTGGGTGCAACTCCCACACTCGTGTGTAGAAATAAAACTAATAAAAAGTAAATTGTTAAGAATATCACTAGACAAGGTAACAACTGTTGGGGGTGTGTTGTGATTATTTATTAGTAGTAAAGATTAGAGTTCTGGGTTTAAAGTTGCATATAAGGCACTTGAGATCAGTGTCATGTTTCTTTTTAAATGCATGTTATTTTGTCTTCCTTATATTGTGTTGTTTCAATGGACAAACAATACAAATCACTCAGAGGATGCTGGAAAAACTCACAGTGATACAGAGACCTTCCTCGACTCTTCAGTGCTAGCACAGAGTATTTGGAAAAATCAATGGAGCTTGCCCAAGGTATCAGTATCTCATTTGTATGATATCCTCCAGTGCTCCTTGAAAAGAAAGAGCATGTGCTTGATAGCTAAAAGTCAGAGAATATTTTCAAATAACAGAAATGATATTGCTTTGTCTTGATAAGGTTTCCAGTTACCCACATTAAAATTTTATTTTTGAAACCACTTTTTTTGCTTACTGCTATTTATGAAATCCCAGAAAAAGAAGTAAAATTGATATGTTTCTTCTCTTGAGCTGTTTGGTTTTTGGTTTTGGTTTTTTAAAATTTTGTTGTGTTTTTTAAATTTGGCCTTTACATTTTATTAAAGGCGCTATCTGATCTTTAATTTAGAGATTGTTTTTTAAAAAAATCATTTTACCAATCTATAAAATAGAACCAGACAGATCTGGAAAAAGAGATATTAATCTTTGAAGCTTTCAAATTCCAGTGACCCTCGGTTGCTATGTTATACTTTGAAGTTAATTCGAACTAATATCCTCTTGTGTGACTTCTCCTATACTGGTTAACTTTCTGAAAAACTAATTAGTCACATAAACACATGTATGTATGCTTCCATTTCCTTCTCATTTGCCTTGTGATAAAGCCATAAAGAACTCCTAATCTTGCACTTAATTTTTGTAGGACTTTTTTTAGATGTGACCAAGACAAATGCTTATGCAAGAGGTTAACCAGTTTCTGTAGCTTCATTTGCACTAAAAGACAGGCTGTTGTCTAAGTAGTTGCTTGAGCTGTTTTCATTATACTAGTAATAGGCATCCCACTCTCCAGATCCTATGGTTTCAATCACACATTTAAACAATGGAATACCAAAACTTTTTTTGATTTGGTTGAAGATTTTAAAAAGAGAGCACTGAATTATATCTTTTTAGTTATTATTTCTAAACAGTATTTTCTTCTCTATTGGGCTGTAGAATAGACAATAGGCTCTTATATCTGCCAGTGGGTCATAAGCTGTTTGTATCACACTGATAATCACTTTATTAAAATTTCTTTACACAAACTGCAAAGTCACATTCATAAATAAAATTATTTTAGACTGAACTCTTTGAAAGAGTTTGAGATTTTGTTTTCCAATAGTAATTTAATTCTTTACAAACTAACCTTATTCATCAGTTCTTTGCCCTAGGAGTCCTTTATGCTCTGTTACTGCAAAGAGAAACAGTTTTATTTTACTTTAAATTCAAAAGCACGTATCTTTGTCAGACTATATGCAAATGAATGAGTCGGAGGCTCACTCCTGCTCCTCTAGAATGAATTGAATATATGTCATTGACTTTAAAAAGGTAGGTTTGAGTTTAAAAAGTATTAATAATTCATAGAGCTGATTATTGTGGATAGCTCTAAAATATGCTTTTTTGACCAGTCAATAATTTCGTGTTATTTTATCTTAAGATGAACAATATAGACATGAGAAAGAGGTTAGATTAAATAATGAAAGAGAATTGTGTAATTAAAATAATCAATTCAAAGCTGTTTTGCTTTGAGATGCGCTTCAAAATTCTATAACTTTCATAGTGTTGCTTTTTCTTCTCTTACCTGCAGAACACACTTTTTTCAGTTTTATCATGATTATTTCTATTATTATCAAGCTCATGCATTTTTAGTTTGAAGCTGTATAATATATGGTATTACCATGTGGAAGATTTTTATCATCCAGGCACTTTAGAATGGACCTATCTTAGGAAAATACTTAAGCATGTTTACTTCAGTGTTCAATATAAGCAAATATATGAACATGCTTGGAAATAAGCGTACTATAATTGCACTACACAGGGTTTGGGTTTTTTTCCCTCTTGTGGAAGTGAGTGTGGCGTAATAAAAACTAATATTCATTGAAATGCAGAGAAGAAACAAAGATTAAAACCAAATATTTTTCTTTGGTATCAGATGATTGTACCTTTGGACAGTTCATAATTTGCTATTTTGAGTTATGCCACATTGACAGAGTAAATTTAAATATGAGGAATAATTAAACAGGAAAATATCTCAATTTGTGTATTTGTTTCATCGAACATATATTTCAATTTTTACACAATTCAAACTCTGTTTAAAGGTATTTTGAACTTGGAGACTTTAGAGACTGGGAAAGTACACTGGAGAAGTTTTTCTGCATGCACACCCTGCTCTTGGGCTAGTCCAGTAGCCACTGTTGGACCGTGGACTCAATGGACCTTTGGTAAAACAGTTCTTATGTATATTTAATTAAAAGAAAAGGTCAAATGCTTTCAGTTGTTTTCAAGCACAAAAAGCTTATTTTGGAGGATATTTTGGGCAGTAACAATGCAGAGAATGTGAGAATTCTCAAATATTCTTCCTGTTTTTGTAAGATTCCAATACAGATTTGACATGCCAGTAGAATTTGTACCTCTCCAAAACCTAAGATACTGTGTTGTGCCATATATTATTAATGGTTTCATCTTTTATGTGACTCAGTCATATAGTAGCTTGTCCTAGTCTTGCTCATCTTAGTAATTAAGACAAAATCATTGAACAAATACTGAAATATATGTTGAAGACTTTAAATCATCAAATACAAGTAGCTGAAATATTTTGATTCCTGTGATCTATGCTGAGTCCTTTCAAATGTCTTACTTGAGCATCATGAAAGTGAACATACTGAACTTGACTTAATAAGTGCCACCATGCCACAATGTTCATCTTATACAGACTTGAGTTGCAAGGAAACATCGCCTTGAGGCTTATGTATTCTACAAATCCTATATGATCATGGCATATATGTCAGAATTTAACTTCTGTAGTGCTGCCACCTTTCTTGACATATTCAGACTTTTCTCTGATTTGTCTAACTGTGGAGTCATGCTTTGGAGAGCACTTGTGCAAATACCAGCATTGTATTAGTGTTTTGATATTCTGCCCCCAATATTTCTAAAATTACGATTGGTGACATTATTTATTCCATCTCCAAAGTAGTTCCTATTTTAGTATAGTCCAGATCTTTAAACAAAAAAAACCCCCTGAGTTAGAAATCCTCGTTAGTTTATGTGTATATGAATTCTTTTGTAAAATAAATGTACTTCAGACAGGCTTAATATTTTCCTTCTTTTTGGAAGTTAAGTGCTAAACTTGGTCTGTTATAAAAATGCAACTCTGTGAAGTCAAATCCAGCTACAGAAGCATTTGACATTCTTTGGCCTCAAAGATATTTTAATCTGAATAGTCCTTTTGAAGTCTCTGTCATCAAAGAAAATGGTCTTTTATATTGTCTTACCTCCATACGTAGATTTCCAGTAGTGAGCAATAGAGGACAATTGCAAAGATCTGCCCAGTGTCTCTTAAGAAGCATCTCCTTTCAGTTCAGTGCTGTAGGAAAGTTAAAATCAAGAGGTAACTACCATAAAAATGTGAAGCCAGATCATTTGCAGGCTCATTGAACCTCTCAATATTCACTGTAAAAATTAAAAAATACAAGTAAAATTTCATAAATAGTGTCTATGTAAAATAAATTCCCCCTTTCCCTTCAGATTACAATTGTTCTTGAAAGGTTTTAATATCTTTTGTGAAAAAAATGCATAAGATGTAAGAAGAGTTATTAGGTTTGGATAAAAAAGAATTATTTAAAGCTTAACAAAAACTGTAAATAAAATTAATAATTTGACTAAATAAGGCTACTTTAGATAAGCAACACAGTGTCGAGGATTGTACTTCAATTTTGACTAAAATTTGTGATCCCAGGAAAAGGAAAAAAAAAGCTGAAGATCAACTAGCCTAGTTGACCTTCAGCTTTAATCTAATTATGACCTTAGGTATATGCTTCTTTGTATATTTTTTTTCTTACAATACTGGTAGATATCCTGTTGATTTATAATGGAACAGTGGTTGCTTAAAAAAGAAATAAATCATAGATTTGTCTTATTCCAGACAACATTGCTGACAGTAGGATTGCATTATTTATAAAACTGTGTTTTGATTTAGGGCCACTGGAATGAAGCAGCATGAGTCCAAGTCTACAGCGGAGTTACTACATTATTCTCAGTCTTTATGTCAGTTCTTCCTTCTTGACCATTTTTATTTGCTAAAGTTAACTACAAGGTTATTAATTACATAAAGGGACTTAAATTGGAGTTAGCATTGAAAACTCTAAATATTTTTGTTTAGCCTTTTATCTGTCACATCAGTATTTGTGTCTGTGACATCTAAATAAGAAATTGTGTACCAAGCAGGCTCCCACGTTTTCCAAGAAGACATCAAACAGAAGACATTTGTATGAGAATGTTAGTGATTTTCGCTCACTTGAAGTTTCTCCTGAGCTGGTGATTTGAGTATTTTTTCTCAAGACAACTTCTTTTCCTGAAATTATAAGACATGTATGACTTTATTTTAAAATTTCTTTCATATATTTAAATACAGGGATGGTTGGATTCGATGGTCCTGTGGGTCTTTTCCAATGTAGTGATTCTGTGATTCTATGATATCTTCAGCTATGGAATCAAGAGGTTTTTTCTGCTGTAATGTCCTTCTTTTGCCTAGTTGCTTACAGTAAGACAGTGTCTTCCTTACACTGATTGTAAATGCTTCAGGGCAAACATTCCTGGCCTTTTAGTTACACTGAGGCAATCAGAACAGTTTAGGATAATTTGCTGGAAACATTATGACAAATGGTGCTGGTAGTTGCTTTGCTAGTGGGTGAAGATTATCAGTGTGTTAGATGCAATTTAAAGTTATTAAGATGGTTAGAGATGTGCTATCATAACTATATCCACATTAGCTTACAGACATTAGCGAAAAATCTTTATCTATTATGTGAAGATTTCAAACAGTTTTTCCCCTGCCCCCTGCTATCTGAAAACAGCAAGGAATGGCAAAAGAAGAGTTGTGATGAGTTTACTGACTTTCTGAGCATGTGCTGATAGGACATTTGTTTCATATTTGCTCTTTCTTAATGATATTATTCACTTGCATTCTGGGAATAAACTTCTGTGGTAACTGCTGTCTGCAACAGTTGGCTCATTGTAGCTCTGCTGTAACCATGGTTAAGGTCTGTATGAAACAGAGAGGTCTTATAGCTTCAGCTTGAGAACCAGACTATTGCTAAGCTCTGTAATAAATTTTCTTTGTCTGCATCAGGTATAATGCAGTACACAGTTCATGAGACCTTTCTGGTCTTGTTAAAAAATTGCTGTGCATTTTGGACAAATGGTGGAAAATGGAATCGGGTAGAATAAGGCTGACCATATGAGTACATAGATTTAGATGTAAAATATTGTTATAATTTTATTATCCAAACTGATATAATGATGTAACTTTACTTTTAATTTGGAAAATATGAAATTAATTCTTATTTTAAAGGCAATTTTAAAAAGGGAAGTACACAAGAGTTTTAATTAGCCTATCTACAGTGAAATAACCACAAATTAGAAAACAAAATTTTGCTGCTTCAGTGGAGGTATAACTTTATATTTGCAGCTTCTTTTACCTTCTTATGCCACTTAAAATACTAAGCATTTAACTTGTGTCTTTTCTGTTACTTTTGCATTTTAAAAACAGTCTCACCTCAGACTGAATCAGCTCAAAGGCCTGAGTTCAGCAGTTGTTACTCTGTATTTTGAAATACTGTAAGACTTTATCGGTTGTTTCCATGAAACCAGGGATGTAAAACTTAAGTTTGGGCTTAATGTACACTATTTAAGCTAAATTAATAGCCTTGAAAAAAATAACTAAATAGCATAGATTTAATCTCTGTTGTGCTGTACATGATCAAAAAAGTTTCTTGTTAAAGTGTGACAGTGCTTTCTATTGCCTGTACATAAAACCTCCATGGTTATTATTCAAAAAGGAAAGGAAAATGACAGTTGGTGTCAACACTAAACAGCTTAGGGCAAACTATTTTCTCAATACGTATGTAATTTAATTGAAATGCAATATTTCATGAATATTAGAAAGTGAGGCTTTATTAAAAATGGCAAGGAAAGTGAAAGCATGGCTGTTTAGAGTAACAAGCAGCACAAATTTATTCATTCAATACATCACTGAATTATTTAAAACTCAGCTTAAGCACAAGGTCATAGAATAATTTTGGCAAGTACGCACTTTTGCATGATGCATTTCCATAATTCCTCTGCATCTATAAAGTTAATCACAGCTTTGGCATGCAAGCCTGCTTCATGTACTAAACTGAGTCAGAAAAACGCTCTGAATTAAAACCCAGGAACAAACCAAACTACTGGCACCACAAATGATTTGTGATAATTTAGAGCAGATGTGAGCTCAGTAATACTAGCAATTCTTACAAATATTTAATTTACTAATATCCCATATGTACTTGTAATATATGTTTACAACTGAGAACATGTTGCTGGTCTAAAGGCACATGAAAATTTGCGTGCGCACACACATACACATTTAGGTGTCATGAGTCTTTTTGAGGACCTATTTTTTCTGTAGAGAGTGAGAGCTGACAGATGAAAAGTGGTTTTTGGACTACGGGGAAGAGAGTGATTGAGCTACACTTGAGCTGAGTTCATAATATGAGAACTAGTTTTCAGCTATCCTGAGTCTAGACTGACTGCTAACATCTCCCCATAGACTACTAACTCAGAAAGGCTTAATGCATATAATTTTCAAAATTACGTTGTCATTTCTAGGCTCCAAGAAAGACAGAATGATATCTGTGAATTGCATAAGGCTTAGGCTTTCTTCCCAGGGTATATGAAAGGTTCTAAGACAAAACTTTTATTTATTTTATTTTGAATTTTGTAATAGAGTTTGTGCATCCAGGATTTTACATCATGTTCCTGTACACCTCCACCAGTTAACAAAGATGATGCAAGTTTGAGTAAGCTTCAATGGACTCCCATAATTATCATCGCAGAATACCAGATTGAAGATAACATAGTCTATACTAATTCTGACATATGGCTAATTTATAATAGCTGGTATAATTATTAAATTATTATTGATGAAGCTTAGAAGATTGTTGTTATTGCAGTCCTTAGCAAATAATTTGTGTTCCAGTCTAGCTTCCAGCAACTTGATTGGGTACTGGATATCAATTGCTCGTGTGCACTTGCACTTGCAGAGGTAGCACAGAAATTGCCAACAGAAAATTGTAAAAATGAGATATGTTAGAATCTGCAGCACTAGAATTGCCTTCATAAATAGGACTCTGAATGCTAGGTAGAGAGCTACATAACAGTGCAAACAAGATAGACACAGTGGTATTATTCTCCTTTTCACAGGTTTTGAAAGAACTGTGTTTCAGCTGGGAATTACTGGGCTTACCTGGTGCTCCCCTATACTGCCTTCACACACACACAAAGGAAGTTATGGATCAACCAGATTTTCAAACAAGAACACAATTTTCCTTTGAAGGCTCAGTGTACCTAATTTTCCTTTTAGATAATTTGCTCAATTTATGTATTGTGCAGCTCAGTCTTTTCCAAATTAGTCTTGAAATAGATGTAATTTATCTCAATATGCTCTCAGACCAGTGAACAAGTGACATGAAAGATACAGCATCTATGGTTTGAATAAGTGCAGTATGCTGAATATATCTTTTCAGCACTTTTTATCGTATTGTTTAGCTGTTTTTAAAGAATAATGCAATATTTAAAGCAATAATTTTAAGAGTGTCCTAGTTCTATATTGGTTGTTTACAATTTGGTTGGGTTCCAAGGTATTCTTATGTTTATATTTCAAAATGTAGAGATTTTAGTCTTGGTACCCTGTTCTGCTCTTGAAGTGGGCCTATATGTAAAAATCAGTGAGTTTCTGCTGAGGTGATGTATATAGATAATTTATCCAATCACTGAGCTGCCTTTGAGAGAAATTGCTTTACAAATTGCTTTGTACTTCCCTGATTAATAACAAAAGTCAATGAGATTTTTATTATATTGTGTTTGTAGATACTGAAAACTGTATTATAAGTTGTAAGTGTGTTAATAGTTATAAATTGCTATAAATCAATTCTTGAAAGACTTAACCTCTTTAAAAATTGCTTTAGGTTTCCTCGTGTTGTTAAATAGGTTTTTTTTTTCACTGGAGAAACAAGCAGGAAAAAATGCTACAAGGTTAAGATGATTTTTAAAGAATTTATTAAGAATAAGTAGTCATTTCTTCCATGTTTTTGCATGTTCTGAACAATGTCACTCAAGGAAATGGACACATTAGAGAATAACACTAAGTGTTCTATGTGCGAACTTCGTTATGTAATTTCATATCACTATAAATTTTGATTTATTCTAAACTGAAATAGAAATTTCTAGAGTACAGTTAAAAGTATTTGCCATTTTATCTGGTGAATTTTGTCTGCAGAGAACTTATTCATATTCATCATTTTCTAATTACAGTTCTACACAGGACAAGTTGCAAAATGACTTTTAACCCCACAGGTTACTATACTTACGTAAGCAGAGAAGATACGTCCCAATGATTTTAAAGGCTTTATTTAATATTTTAAGTATGATGTGTCACCAGTTAGACAATGAATTACATATTCAGTGTCATGGATCTGTTTTCCCAATTCAGTAGAACTGACTGTATTAGAGCAGAAAGTGCTCCCACAAGAGGAGGTGCCTTGGATAACAGTTATGTGAGTGGTAAGATCAATGTAATGTTAATTAGTGAGAAAATCATGCTTGAAGAACTTAGTGTATCATTGAATCAGGACTGGATTTGGTGGTGTTACCCACCTTAGAGTTCTGCTGTTGAGCTGGTGCAGGAATGCACTTTTAAGGAAAATCTCCAAATCACCCTAGTTATTGTGCTTTGGTAACTATGGTAGAAATTGGATTCTTTTTGGATGAAGATAAACTAGAAGTCAACTCTTCTGGCCACATCAGTGTATGAACAGGTGTGGGGTTTTGGGAAAAAAAAAAAACAAAAACATCTTTGCAGTTCTAGTTTCTAATTTTAACACTTAGAAGAACCGAAGTAAACAACCTGTACAATTGAAACCAGATATTGGCTGTCCAAAGAATATCGTTGGAGCTCTGAAAGTGGGCACTAGCATGATTTTCACTAGGAATGAATTCTGTCTGAAAATGTCAAAACTGCAACTCTGTCTGTCAGAACTTGGGAACAGTTAAGTGGAGGTGACCTGCCTAAATCTGTTATCAGCTTAATGGGGATAATAGCTAAGCACTTTATGTATGCAGTTCCATATTATGATAAACAATAATAGGCAGTAGGATAATATCCATGTAATTATTTTCTTTTTCTCCCCATCAATCTAATCACAACATCAGCACTTCCTAAATGCTTGGCATTGTTGTTTTAAGTACCATGGCCACAATAATTAATCTGTTCATTGTAATCATCTCTTATTGTCTTAAGACACATGACTAATAATTACGGAAAATTACTTTATTTAAACAAATATGGCTGTACATAAGGCTCCACTTAACATTGCAAGAGAAAGCTCACCAAAATTCTCTGAACATAAAATGGGTCAGTCTTGATATATCTTTAATCACGTTACACTATGTGCCTTGGTTTTGGTGCTTAAAAATACTGATTTGGAGCTTTATGAGAGGACAGCAAACATCTTCTGTTTGCCTTCAGCCTAACAGTTTGTTGTTGCCTTTCTGTATTAATTTAGCTGTAAGTACAAAGAAACTGTCACTCTGATGTGACATTTTGACTCCGGATGTTAGAAAAACATAGCAGATTATGCCTACCAAACATGCAGAGTCCTTGCTGTCACAAGCTATGCATTGTCTCAAGACAGATTCTTTTAACTGTATTTGTTCCAATGGGAAATCTCACTGCAAAGACAGGTGTAAAAAAATCAAATATATAAATCATAGATTATCTGATTTTATTGCCCTTCTTACTCATGAGTCTTGCAAGCCAGACAGTTCACAAGAAAAGGACCAAGAAAAGATCTAAAAAGATTATATAGTTTTTCTAAATTACTTTTTGGCTGCTCTGAAGGGAATATGTCCTATCCTTAAGCAAGTGGCATGATGACATTCCCTGAAGATTCTGCTAAAGTGGTTCTTGTGTGACATAACAGATAATAGTGTTGGGGTTTTGAGATGCCTGTTCTTCTCACCCATTATTTAAGCAGTCTAAGGAGAAGCACATACTAGGCTATTTTTGTATTTAGTGAAAGCCTCTCTAAAGATGAGTCAAAATAGCCCTGATACTCTATCTCAGATCATATCCCCAGTGATTTTTGTGTGTGTCTTACTAACAATAATTCCCATTGAAGCAATTAACCCAGATAACCACCCTCCAGAATCAAAGCTATATTCTGTTGGCTGAATTTCTCTCATTTTCCAAATTCTGTAGATCCCTAGAGAAGAACAAGAGACAAAGAATAATAGGGTTAGACGTAGAGGAGAAATAATCATCACCATCATCATCATGTCATTCAGAACTAAACCTTAGGTGAAAAGGATAGCACAAATCTTTCTGCTAATTTTTCTACAGACTTTTTTCCACTTACACTCAGGAATGGGTCATCTGAGCAGGGTATCAATTACACAGGCCTGAAAAAACTCGCTACTTTAAGAGGATATAATGCTAGGGCAGGAACCACTGTAGGGAACTTTGATCTCAGAGTCCTGGAAAATCTATGCCTTTGAGAATGGTACTTGCTACCTCCTTGGCCACGGGAGTGAAGTTTTTTCCTGAGGTGGGTCATGTGTCTTAAGATTCCTTCATGTATTTTTACAGGAAGAGAAAATCTGAGCCTTGCCCACAGAGGTGTCATCCCTACAGATAATGATCAAGTGGTCCTAATGGAAGTAAAGCCGTGAAATACTGGTAGCTACTGGAAGGACACGAACTTCCTCAGCCCCACTGTTACTGA
Source organism: Piaya cayana (assembly GCA_013389865.1). Lineage (NCBI taxonomy): Eukaryota > Metazoa > Chordata > Aves > Cuculiformes > Coccyzidae > Piaya > Piaya cayana. Next base: position 58,305 of record WAAB01003337.1, on the reverse strand, counting down.
AAGATGAACAGGACCATGGACTTTACTGCCTCATCTGAAAAATGTTCCTGTGAAAGGTTATAAGTAGCTTGTTCAGCTTCAGAATTGACCAAAGGAGTAATTTCAGTATATCAAATGCAACACAGTTCTCAGGCTGTCCACTTCTTTAAAAATGCTGGTTAGGGGTGTGAATATTGCTATATTTAGTTCTGAAACAAAATCATACTGTGATTTTTTTTCATATTTGTCAAAACAAACAATTGATTTTATGGTCGTATGACAACACAGAGTGGTTCCTCTTTGTAGGTCTCTTGAACTGTCTGAAATGAAGAAAAACTGCTCATCTTAAATGCTTCTTTAGACATTCTGAAGCTACAGATATTTCTGTGAGATAAAATATATAACAGAAACAGAAGAGGGCTAAAGGGTGGTCTTGCTTGTTAAAATGTTATGGAAGATTAAGCTGTGAAAATACTTTCTGTGACCTTGCTTTATGAATAAAACACAGCTTGTTGCACTGGTGGGTGAAATTAGAAAATGCAGAAGAAAGGAAAATGACAGCTATAAGTTCTTTGGAAATAATATCCACTTTGCAATCTCTGTGGGAGAAAGTGTAACCCATGCTATCCGAATGAAGAACATTTAAATTCTAATGACCAATATGAATATGCAAGTATTCTAAAGTACACTACAGTAAAGTACATATTTATTTTGAAAAGTAGCAGACATTCTGTTTTTTTTACCAATCCTCTTTATCATTTGTACCTCAAAGGCTTTACATCATAGCTTTTTTTGCTTACTGTTTGTTTTAAAAATAGACTGTTTTCTCCACTAGCATGTCGATGACACTGCTTCAGTCAGCAAGATTTCAGATTCCCATTAGTGTCATGTTTCCTTCCCTAGAGATAAATGGCCTCCTCAGCACTCACACAGCTTGTCTCTGCTCGTGGCTCCCCATTAGACACTGCGTTGTGCTACCTCTAGACCATGATTCTGGTTGGCATATGCTCATTTTACTCTCCATCATATGGATTTTATGTCATTATAATGTATTAGTGCTTTTAATATCTTCACCTTTCTAAATAGCTAAGCTAGGGGTTTGTTCTGTGAATTTGTTTACAACTTGCTTCCTTGATGGGAGTTGGTTACTCACAAGCACCAAATGAAAAGAAAACACGTTTAAATGCTGTTGGCATCCCAGTGGCTGCTGCAGTACAGTGAAGAAACATAAGGAAATGGAGTTAGCATTTACTTCATTTTGCATGCGGTTTACATGTCTGGATCCATTTATGGCTAATGAAGGTGACTGCATATTGGTCTTTTAAGTTAAAATGTTCAATAAGTGTAATATTACAGGTTCATTATACAGTATTCTACTAACACCGATGTGCAATTGCATTTAAAGTGACAATTACTTTCTAATGACTGTTGTGTTATATGCAAAATTGAGACAAGCCAGAGAGGAATAAAGTATTTCTAAAGTATTAACAAATGTTACTTGAACAACCAAAACAAATCAAGAAACCTACACTTTCACAAAATCCCCGAATTTTCTGCTCATTCTGCTCTGTACTAAAGAGTGAGTCAAAGAGAACTAATGTAAGGATATTTCTTCTCAAAAGGTCTGTCTGCTTTTGTATGTTTAAAATAATGTTTTATCAGAGACCATGCTCCCGTTTTATTAACATTACCTACAATCCTGGAGTGCTGGAAATGTCTAAGGGCTTCTACGGCTTTATCAACTAAATATTGTTTTTTGATAATAAGCTTAATAGACCTCCAAGCCCAATATTTTATTACAACTAAAGAAAATCTATCCTGCAGAATCTAGGGCTAAAGCCACCTGACCTTCTGGCTCAAGTTGTCTTTCAGCTCTTTCCTTTGATAGAAAATTGTTGCAAATAATATGAAGATTCATCTGTAAGCTTGGATAGATTTTCTAAATATCATTTGTTTGGGGCATTATAAATCCATGTTGCCTAGCGTACTGTAGATCTGTCAGCAAGATATTTGGGTATGTTATTGATGTCAATAATGATACCGTCCTATATGGTATCTGAAAGAGGACTGATACATTTCCCATAACGATTCAAGGAAAAGACCACAGAAGGAAAATATGATTCCTTTTTAGAAAGTAATGCTTGAAGATGTGCTAAAAGTGTGAAAGTGGAATTTTTTTTCTAAATATAGTTTCTTTAATCTGAAGAGTTACACAAAATAAATGAAAGCATTGCATCTGTGAAAAACTAGCTTGGATAAAATATATTCTGCTGTGTTTTTTCATTAGGGCTTTTTCATCAGACTTCACACTTTCATCTGGAAGTTACATTTCCAAATACTTGTGGTTGCATCATTTGCAGGAAAAAAGAAGCATGATAAACCTCCATTTCAATTTTAGGATTTTTTTTAAAAGCAATCATGCCTTGGTGGCACAAAAATATAAAAGAATATATTAGTGGTTATGACATAAGTTATCAAAAGACCTGCAATAGAGGATTTCTTTTATAAAGCACATAAGCAGACTGAAAAATATATTTTACTTCTCACTGAAATTTTGAAAGTTTCTCTTATAAAATAATCATTTATTTGGAAAATATTAATTACTTGATTATTTTCATATTTTAGCACTAATTTGCAGCCCAAAATGAAAATCTCAGGGAGGGGAAAGGGATCTGAGCCCTGCTTAAATAAGACTATGCTTGATTTTGAGAATATGTTTGAGACCACCATCAATTTCAGTCTTCAGTCTGCTAAAGAAGTCAACAGTACGCCATTTCCTTGAATAAATCCACTGGACTGACTGAACTCCTGGAACACTGAGTCATAAGGAACAAGTTTTCTTGTCCCCAGAAGGAAAGTGTAGAAGCTTGATAAGCTATTTTCACCTAACACAAGAACAGTAAAATAACACAAAATATGTCTAAATGCTGAGTTGAAACTGATATGAATGATACACAAATATCGTTGCCTGAACTAGCTAACACTTATAGGCAGCATTTCCTTTTCCCTCTGGAACATTTAGTTGGGGATCAACTCTGTGAGTTCACAGACTTTATGGTAAGAATAGTGTGCTAATTATCTTATTTTCATTTATTTTATCTGGAACCAAGTGAGAGTTTATGGCTTGCATTGTTTTTTTTTCATTAGCTGAAAATCTATGTAGCATTTATATATTCTTTTACTGTGAGAAGCATGTTAAACTAAGCAGTAGGTACAGCTTTTGCTTCATATATATGGCTGTAGAACACTGAATTCCTATTTAATTCTGGCATTTGATGAATATTGTAAGGCTGTTACTCATTAAAAATTATAATAGTGCAGGAAACATTATCTTGATTAGAAGTTTTTAATAATATATTTGTAAATATGGATAATTTACCGTACCACTTAAATTCTTTTGCATTATACAAAAGGCTTCAGGCTTTGTTGTGAAATTATCTGAAATTAAAAGTTCTGAAAAGTTTTCAACTTATAAAGATATTAAAATGCTTTTTAAAGCATTTTTAAAGCATTTTTTTAAATTATTTCTTCTCCATTTATACCCAAATGAAGCTATGTTTTTATGTCATATTCATGATATTCTAGTTCCTAAATGATTATTAACTTTCTACAGAAACATTTTTGAAGTTAGAGCTGTCAACTATAAGCTCTCTTAGTAGCAATTGAAACTATCTGTTTGTTCTAGAATGTATAAAGTTGTGCTTAGTGGGATAACTTGCAAGAAGCAAGACATGATTAAGAAGAGTAACAGATTTCCATTGTGATGTTTGACCAGCTGAAATTCTCGGTTCTTCTCCAAGAAATTGCATTCAAAGAGTAGATAATACAATCTGAAGAGAAACTGAGTGCTGTTTTGATATCAATTCTTGAGCTAGGTGAATGAAAGGCAACACTAGATAGAGGAGGCTGTGTTAAACATTGATGAAAGATTGTGCCAGGTGTTTTCCTCCTTGGTACACATGGGGTTAGGAGAAGAAAAAGAAAAATACATGTGCCTTTGTTTGTCATTTCTTTATTTTCATATAAATTACAGAAGAGTTGCCAGCTCAGCTGAACTGTCATTTCAGCTCTGCATTGCAAGGAAGAGCTGCAAATATGAGATGGTTGCCATTCTCAGTGGAACAGGAATTGAGTGGAAATTGAAGTGTCGGCACTTTCAGACTCTTCTTGCACTTGCTTCCTCACATGACATGGAAGTACTGGGTGAGTGCCATAAAAACTTACCTTGCTACTGTCTGCTTTTGGAAAGAAGCTTTGAGGCACAAATTAAAACCAGAAATAAGTAATTTCAGATAATTTGCTGTTGCCTGCTCTTGACACGATTGTACCCCCATGGAATAAGACAAATTGTGGCGCTAAATTTTGTCTTCTTCTACAAGATTCAAAGGGTGCAGTCTGCATCATACCAATTTAAGAAATAGATCACAGTCTTCTAATCTGAAGGTAGAAAGCCTATTTAACATAATATTTCTATCACAGATAACCCATTAAAGTACCTCATGGGAAGTCAAAGAGAAATTAATTTGCCTCGGTGGCCAGTGCTCAAAGTGATAAATCCAAAAGAGAAAAACACAGAAAAAAAAAAAAGAGACTGGAAGTAACTTGAGGATGCCTAAGGCAACAATTAAAAACCACTGGAGAGAAAATATTAATGGAAAGGTGAAGTATAATTTTGATTTACCGAGACAAATAGTAATGTTAATCAACTTGCTGAGGTAAGCATCAGAATGCCATTTATATTTTGAACATCCTTTGAGATTTTAGTTTTAGATTAACTAATTTATCTAAACACAGAAAAAGGTAAAAGTCATGTGTGATATGTGTCATATCAATGCTCAGAACACTACTGCAAAATTAAGTAAAACTGCTAGATCAAAATCTATATGGAAAATATGACCAAGGAAATGAAAGAGAGGTCAACAGCAAATTATTCTTAGTGTTGCTGTGTACCTTTCTTTAGCCTTTTTGTAATCTGAAGATTTAAATTACCCTAGAATAGACTTGTGAGTTCTTGCTTTGTAATCTGTATACTTCTGTTGTTTAGCTAAACATAGTAAACTACTTAGTTGTCACAATAACTTTCACGTACTTTAAAACTGTTGCCATTCTATAGTAAAGATTAAACAAAGCTCTTTCAATTTAATCTTTCAAAGGCAGATAGCTGTTGCCTTTAGAATTAGGACATTCTGGGTCATGAGACACCTGATTTTGGATCTTGTTAAAGATGGCTGAAGACTTGAGCAGCTGATTTGTAACAGGTGAAGCAATGTGAGTCCAGGTGCCCAACATCTGCAAGAAAGCTCTGTGAAGCTGGTCTAGTCCTTTCTTTCCCAGGAAATACTCAGCTGTCTGAAGATGACCCTGTCCAGGAGATACAAAATGTCATCATGCATTAAGTCAACACATAATGGTCAACCCACAGCAATTACTAGTGGAGTGTTGTCTGATGGTGGCAAAGGTAATATATTTCAAGTTAAAGTAACATTTTTGCATTAGCCAAATATTTTTTTCCTGATAGAAAAAATACTGGGTTTACCAGGAAATTTGCTTCTCAATCCAGCTGTGCACTTGAAGCTTAAATATTTCAAACTATTTAACAAGTGAAAAATGTCAGCTGCTTCAGAAAGACTGTAATGAATGAGAGGATAAGAAAAAGTGTGCAAGAAGTAAAAGAGAAGATAGCAGCTGGCTTTTAAAAAAGTAAGCAAAATATAGGTCTGTTCTTTACAAAACGGATTGGAAGATTCCTTTTAAATGGCACAACCTAGTGAAAGCATAATTTCATCTTAACTTTAAGTAGGCTCATCAAGATAATGGGTAATTATTTCCTTACAACTGGATGGTAGATTGGAGAAAAGCAGGTAGAAATTTTAAGTAAATTTACTCTTCAAAGAGTATATTTATGTGATTAAGTCTTAAAATGTTTTTACCCTCCTGTAAAACATGATTGCTTAAAACACTTCAAAAAAAGGAGGTGGGGAAGAAAAAAAAACAAACCAACAACATTGTGTGGTCCTGCAAAATTATCAGAAAGAACAGCTGAAACAAGGATGAGAAACTGCTCATATTGCACAGATGTTTGTTTTCCTTTGAGAACAAACAGTACTTTGTGGATTGCAGTCATAAGCATTGAAAGTCCAGCTGTGACTTTCTTCAGGAATACATAAAAAGGTATTGTTAGCCAACTCAGAAAACAACTCGGTGTGTGTTTGTTTCTTCTATTTTACTTTTAATTTTATGTATTTGCATTAAAATGTTAATTTTATATTGTATTGCAATTTATAAAACTTTTTAGAAAACCTGCAGCATAAAGACAAACCTTTTTTCTTTGGTATTTTTTCTTGTCTGGTAGAACTGCTCTTGGAGTAACTGAAAGAGAAAAAAAACAAAATCAAAATTATTCTTTCGTATCTATTACCATTGTATCAGTGATTTAGAGATGAGCAATTACATCTTTCTAGCCTAACTGGGCAGTATAATGTTAGATGAAATTAGGATGTGGTTAAAGCAATGAGAGTGCCAAAACATAGGCATCTACCTCCAACTTACATAGCACATTAAGGCAATTAGGACACTAATTCAACAGGAAGGCATAATTCTTCTGTAGATTCAGTGTCATGTTTGCAAGCCCATCAGTATAGATATTACTGGTATCTCAGTGCAGCTGAAATAAAGTTAGATGAGTACGTTCAGCATCTGAGGAGTTTGTAACCCTGTTCATTGTTCTGAAAAAAATTAACTTTTTGTTCAGTCTTTGTTTGACAGTTGCATTTCCAATATTAATGTGGGCATGTCTTTGAAACTGTGAAAATATCCAAAACAGTATTTGGACAATACCCTTAATACCATGCTTTAAATTTTGGTCAGCCCTAAGCTGGTCAGGCAGTTGGACTAGGCAGTCATTATCACCTAAATATTCTATTTTATTCTAACAAGCATCTGATGATAAAGGAAATTGCAGCCTGTTGAACAAACCCCATTTTGTGGCAGATTAATATTAGTGTCTCTGTGTTATTGCCATTTTGTCTATAGGGTAAAATGTAAAAATGGAAACAGTGTTGTCTAAGGAAAATAGGCTCTGGAGAGACCCTTAGACTTTTCTTTTTTTTGTGACAGCAGGTCTTCTGATAGCTTAAGGTCTCTTAAATTTGCTCTCTGTCCTGTAAACAGCTTATTCCAGCCCTGCCTGAGCTGGCACACTGTTTTCTGTGGCTGATCATGGACATGCTCTGATTTT
>WAAB01003337.1:37143-50211 GCA_013389865.1 Piaya cayana | reverse complement strand
ATCTTAACTTTAAGTAGGCTCATCAAGATAATGGGTAATTATTTCCTTACAACTGGATGGTAGATTGGAGAAAAGCAGGTAGAAATTTTAAGTAAATTTACTCTTCAAAGAGTATATTTATGTGATTAAGTCTTAAAATGTTTTTACCCTCCTGTAAAACATGATTGCTTAAAACACTTCAAAAAAAGGAGGTGGGGAAGAAAAAAAAACAAACCAACAACATTGTGTGGTCCTGCAAAATTATCAGAAAGAACAGCTGAAACAAGGATGAGAAACTGCTCATATTGCACAGATGTTTGTTTTCCTTTGAGAACAAACAGTACTTTGTGGATTGCAGTCATAAGCATTGAAAGTCCAGCTGTGACTTTCTTCAGGAATACATAAAAAGGTATTGTTAGCCAACTCAGAAAACAACTCGGTGTGTGTTTGTTTCTTCTATTTTACTTTTAATTTTATGTATTTGCATTAAAATGTTAATTTTATATTGTATTGCAATTTATAAAACTTTTTAGAAAACCTGCAGCATAAAGACAAACCTTTTTTCTTTGGTATTTTTTCTTGTCTGGTAGAACTGCTCTTGGAGTAACTGAAAGAGAAAAAAAACAAAATCAAAATTATTCTTTCGTATCTATTACCATTGTATCAGTGATTTAGAGATGAGCAATTACATCTTTCTAGCCTAACTGGGCAGTATAATGTTAGATGAAATTAGGATGTGGTTAAAGCAATGAGAGTGCCAAAACATAGGCATCTACCTCCAACTTACATAGCACATTAAGGCAATTAGGACACTAATTCAACAGGAAGGCATAATTCTTCTGTAGATTCAGTGTCATGTTTGCAAGCCCATCAGTATAGATATTACTGGTATCTCGGTGCAGCTGAACTAAAGTTAGATGAGTACGTTTAGCATCTGAGGGTTTTGTAACCCTGTTCGTTGTTCTGAAAAAATTTAGCTTTTTGTCCAGTCTTTGTTTGACAGTTGCATTTCCAATATTAATGTGGGCATGTCTTTGAAACTGTGAAAATATCCAAAACAGTATTTGGACAATGCCCTTAATACCATGCTTTAAATTTTGGTCAGCCCTAAGCTGGTCAGGCAGTTGGACTAGGTAGTCATTATCACTTAAATATTCTATTTTATTCTAACAAGCATCTGATGATATAAAGGAAATTGCAGCCTGTTGAACAAACCCCATTTTGTGGCAGATTAATATTAGTGTCTCTGTGTTATTGCCATTTTGTCTATAGGGTAAAATGTAAAAATGGAAACAGTGTTGTCTAAGGAAAATAGGCTCTGGAGAGACCCTTAGACTTTTCTTTTTTTTTGTGACAGCAGGTGTTCTGATAGCTTAAGGTCTCTTAAGTTTGCTCTCTGTCCTGTAAACAGCTTATTCCAGCCCTGCCTGAGCTGGCACACTGTTTTCTGTGGCTGATCATGGACATGCTCTGATTTAAAAAAAAAAAAAAAAAAAAAATTAGTGTAAATGGGCATTTTTCTGTCAGACTGTGTGTCTGACCTCATTCACGTTGATGCTATGTCAGTGCAGTGAAGATAGGATGCACTATGAAAAGGTTGTGGCTTAGATCAGCACCCAGGTTTCCCCACCACCATAGTGACCCCGGACATCTCCAGATTTGCATGCTTGATTCCCTTCCAGAGAGTGAGGCTGAATGATAAGGACAAGGGGACAACAGATTAATACAATACTACCCTACTTCCCAAGTTGCTTCTGAGCCTGGCAGCTGTGAAATGTTCCCATCTTCCGCCACTTACACCTATCCTGTAGACCAAGCAGTCCACAGTCGTAGAGGAAATCTATGATAGAAATGGGAATGGATTGTAGCTTTTTCAGGTGAATAGTTCGTAACTGGTTGAGAAATTCTTTGGCAGAAGGGAATATGTAGGTGTTGCAGAGGCAATATAGCCAGCTTTATATCATCACCCAAGCTCATAGCTGTGCTCTGAAAATCCCTAGCTGCCTGAGTAATTCCTCTCAGAGCAATCAGAATACTCTAAATTGCTTTTTAGGAGCGGAGTGGCACTTGCTAGTCTGAAATTCAGTGTTTAATCTCTTGGTGAGTTTTGCTGTACTTATAGGTCCCTGGATAGTCAACCTGTTTCTTCTGTTTTACAGGCTTATTCTTTGTTTCTAAGAACTTTTCATTCCCTAACTGTGTACTTCACTTCTTTTCTGTATCTATCCATTAGTATTCCTTTCTTCTTTATTTCATCTACGTGGTGTGACTATTACTTGTCTTATATGCTACTACACATAAACATGCTTATTCTTCAGTATTATAAAAAGTAAACAAGCAGCTAACATTTAACCTACGTATTAAAAATAGTTTACATGTCAGTGTTCAAAAGTAATCTCCTCAGGCTTATTTTTTGAGTGATTTTTTTTCATATATTTGTGCCTAGCTAAGACAATCTATCATAATTATTGCAATAAATCTTCAAATGCAGTCCTCCCTGTGTAAAGGATTTTTCTTGTAGCCATTCTCTGCTAAGCCATTTTGTGTGTGTGTGTATATATATGTGTAAATAAAATAAACCACCAATCTTAGATAGTAGATTTAATGAAAGAATACAAATGTATTTTCCTTAAGATAATGCCATTTGAGATCATAAATTGATCTGAAAGGGCTGCTGGCAGCCTACTGTTTAACTATATTAAGTTTGTCTACATTAGATCAAAATGCAGGAGGCTAGATCTGTGTCTGAATGTCAGATTCCCATCCAGCAGCACAGAGACACAAAGTCTGTATGAGTAAACATTCCTATCAAAGATGAGATTATTAAACTAACAGTAACAACAAAAAAGTAGCAGCATAAAAATGTCTCCTTATAATTGCATTTAACGTCAAATCATCATGGTATTAATGCTGCTGATTATATCAGTGATATCCTGCCCTATGTTGTTATGCTGTTCTGTGTCTTGCTGAATAATGGTTAAAATACCATCATATAGTCCTCAAAAGGACTCTCATTTAGTAAAACTAAGAGAAAATAGTTTTTACTCTTGTCAAGAGTACTCTTGTCAGCTCCTGATTATCCTCTGTCAGTCTACCCTCTCCATTTCTCTGCTTTCCAGTCAGTAGGAATATATTTTTACCTGATATAAACCAGAACAATTTCCAAATAATAATCATCTGTTTTGTTTAAAATTCCCTATGTATAATTCTTATAAATCAGCCCAAAACTTTTTACACAGAGTAAAATATAATCCTAGTAGTAGGGCAGATGGGATGTACCAGGAGTTTAGGGAAGAAATTATTTGGAAAGGCATGGAGAAAGAAAAAGAAGGGATAAGATTCTCATTGCAGAACAGTAAGAAAGAACAAAAAAACAGAACTTTGTATTCTGAGTTCCATTCACTCTCTTAATCACAGCAGGTTGTTTTGGACATAGGCTTTGTACTGTACAATAATGAAGAAAGGATGATTTCCCTGATGACAACAGCTGGTAATTGTTCCTAGATGATGGGATGTGATGCAGTTTCTGCTACACTGACAACTTAAAACATCTATATTGCATCCCATGTTTCTGCTTTTTTTAATTGCTATTTATGATGCTAGGCATAATTAACACCATTTTCAGTCTCATTTGCCTAACTTATTAAAACTTTATCTTCCCCTTCAGTTGTGATATTTTTTTTTTCATATTGCTTTTTCTACTTAACGTTCTCTTCCTTTAGCATCTTTATATCTGCCTTTCTTGATACACTTGGAGCATATGCTTCCTTTCTGTTTTCTTTCCTACAGCCACTTTGTTTGTCTGAGTCTAACTCTACTGATACAGAACAATTTACAGACAATTTCAAGCTTACTTCTATTTGTCCATGCACTTTTTTCTATTTCTAAACCTGTATCTATGCAAACCAAGTATTTAGGTGCTATGGACTAGATTCATACAAGGGGCGATGAAACACTGAATTAAAAAGATTAATTTTCAGTGCCCAACTTTTTTCTACAATTTCTATTTGGTGCCCATACTCCCCTATCTACTATACAGAAAGCTTAAGTAGAGTTCACAAGGGTAAAACAGCTCACTGGAAAGTCTTATCCTGCTTTGGAAACCACCAATGTGAATTGGCCTAATATAAGGAATTTTTTTTCTTTCTTTTCCTTTTGATACTAAACCAACCAACATAATAATAATAAAAAAATCTCTGGTACTAGGCTTTGAGATTGATTTTGAATGGACACTTAAATTCTGGCTTTCCAGAGGAGAACAGAAAATGTAGGAGGATACTGGGATGGATGAACTTAAATGTACTCTCTGCATATTTAATGGTTTATACTATAGCTGAAGGGAACTTGCTTTTCAAATCTTGTTGAGATTTAGCGGGGGGGTGACATCAGGCTGCACAGTGGTATTAGCACTATAAAGCTGTATCATCCGTATGGCTATTGTCAAATGTATGCATCATGCATGTTTGCCTAGCTGAAACGTAGGCAGATAGGGATTTTTTGGAGTACCTAATGAAAGATTAGTGGATTCGGTGTTTGGCAGTTGAATGACATGATCATTGCGGGTCCTTTCCAACTGAAATAGCCTAGTCTAAAGCAGTAGAGCTACAACAGTCTATTCAGTGAGAGCTGGGACTGTAGTCCAAATGGAATGGACACTAAGGTGTCTGACCTGTTTTTATCTCTTTCCTTCAGTGTAACTTTTGAATCACCTTCTGAGGAGGTTGAATTTTGGGGTTTTTTTTTGTTTGTTTTTGGTTTTTTTTTGTTTTTGTTTCTTTGTTTGTTTCTTTGTTTTCCTCTAAAGCTGAAGTCCAAGGTTAGTTTCTATTTGTCTATGAGTTACATAATGATGAATGCCAGACTTTCTATAAACTGCATTATATAGAACCCATTCTGCTCTTAAACAGTTCTGATGGAAATTTAGTGATATGAGATTGCTTCATTATGGATGTAAGACCTTGCATCTTCCAGAAAGGGGCAGGGAGGCAAACCAGAAGGGTATTACACTAGTCTCATTTCTCAGTACTTAGTGATTGTCTGAGGTTAGATTTTTTTTTCTGAAGTTTCTTTTTTCTTTCTTTTTCTTAAGCAGTCCTTCAAGATCTAGAGTCTGATTTAAGACACAAGAGGTGAATAGCCTGCCCTGTTCTCAGTTTGTGGAACATTTTGTAAATTGAACATGGAAATAATGAATTACTTTATGCCATTCAGCCTTGATTTTTAGGAGTCTCAGAAATCCCATTAACTACAGTGCAAATTTACTAATACAATATACAATCAGAGGTCTCCATAGTGACCCTTTTTGTCTTCTTGCAAGCTGTAATGCATGACAAGTTAAAAAAAAGATTTTTTTAATCTCAATTCTGATTTTCTTCACCTAAATACTGTAATAATAAGCCTCCTTTTAAGTAAATAGCTACTCTTTTCTACACCAATAAACAGAGGGTGCATAGTCCAGAACACTCAGGTATGGTTACGTACGTGAACCCAGATCTGTTAAATCACTATTCCTATGATCCATGCAGCAGCCATTGCCACACGTAACAGCCTTGCCAAGCTTTAACATTGGCCAAGGACCATTTGCAGTAAGCAGCTTGGATACAACTATCTTGTTTCAGACCATAAGAGAATTTTATGTGTTGGTTAAAAGCAATTTATCTGTTCCCTGTCCCACCTCATTTGCAGCTATTCCCCCTACTACTACCTAAATGTAATTATTCTTGATATTGGAATTCTCTCTTTTTTTAAGAGCATACCTGGACAAAGTCAGAGAAAGGCCAAAGGACAACATGAAATATAATTACCAGGGCACATAAAAGATAATAAATACTTCTATGACCATATTAGCAGTAAAAGATAAACTAAGGATAGTGCTGGTCTACCGCTTAGTGGTCTGGGAAAGCTCAGTGAATGATAACACCAACAAAACTAATAAATTTTTTTTTGTTCTGTCTTCTCCAATTTATGCAGTAGGACATTTTCAATATGAGTAGCAACATTATTGTTAACAACAAGTATCTTGTACCAGATCAAAGAAAGATTTATATGGATATTTGAACAAGTTGTGTTTTGGATGGGCTGAATTGAATAAAATTGATTCAAAGTTTTCCAGAGCAGGGTTGGTACACTCTCAGAGGCTGACTGTTCATCTCTCAAAGATAACAAGGAAGGTTCCAGAAAACTGGAAAAAAAAATATCTTTATGCTTTAAGGGAAACTTTAAAGAGTAACAGCAAGAAAATTATATCCCGGTCAATATAACTTCATTTATGACAATAATTAAACTCCTTGCCAGCACCTAGGAAAAAGGGGTTATGAGTAAGAGCTAACAAGGAGTATCAAAATGAAATCAAGTTAAATCTACTGCATTATCTTTAAAGAGAAGGTAACGGGTTTTATGGCTAGATAGAAGAAGTAAAAGCTTTACAAGTGATTTTTTTATCCATATCTTGGTAAAAGGCTCTCCCAAGAAAGGATATTCCATGAATTTCCAGATAAAGCATTGAAACAGGTCTGTTTGGCCCCTGCTTAGAGCCACCGCACATTGCCTTCTCCAGCAAACTTTTTTTGTCTTTTTCTCTGGAGTTATTTTGTTGTGGGTTTGGTTATGTAGATGATCCATACACATATTGTTGAAACCTAATATTAAAAAATAATCATGATTCTAGCTACTCAAGATTGTTAGCTTTCTTTATAATTGTGTATGAGAAATAAAAATATTTATGCAATATTTTTAGATGCTTTTTCATAATTGTCAATACCAAAAGTTTTTTAAAGACAGATATCCTTATTCTAACAACCAAGGCTTGGGGAAACCACACTGTTCACGATTAAATGTAAAGTGTTAGCAACAGTTCATTTACTTGTTTAATGATATGTGAGTTTTGATGTAGATGCACTAATGGGAATGTTTTCAGCCCAGAGTTTGATGACCACCAAGATTTCAGTCACCAGGCTAAATTACTGTTGAGGAGAAAGTAGTCTAGTAAAAGTAAAATGTGATGTTTTAAAGACATAATCTACATGGTATCTACTTACTAGTTAATCTGAAACTGTTAAAGGATTTTTTCCAGAAGTTTATATTTTTCTCAGGGCTAAAAAGGCATTCATGTTGCTAATCGTTATTCAAAAGAGTCCTCTTCATAAAATAAAATCATATGAAAAGAATTTGAAAAAACATAATACAGTTGTTCATAACAAGCCATAGAATCAAGATTTTGAGTTAAAGAAAATGTCAAATATGCATTTTATAATTAATTTAGGAAATATTCCTTTAATTGACATTTTAGTGTAATTGTGTCAGTTCAGATGGAAAGAAATTTCATACAGTGTCACTCAATCCAATGCCATGCAGACATTATATCTTCATTTAAAAACTTCAGTGAATAACGTTATTTCAATGCTGAAACAATGTGTTCAGCTATTTACATCAGATTTTTCTGGAGAAAAATCAAATCTGAATCTCAGCATAAATGCAGCAGGCTTCTTATCAGTGAGTGATATTTTGACATCTGTTGCAGACAATGATGCTATCGGATATAGCATATACATATTCATTAATTGGAAATTTTTATTTATCGAAAAACAGTTCTAAAGAGTTCAACACTTCCAATCCATTCCTCAGGTTTCATCCCTTGCATATATAAACCCTGATATTTCTACCGGTTGCCATAAGACAGTATTATAACTATAGAAGTTGCAAATGTTTTGTATATAGATTAAAGAATAGGAGACAAAACTGAAAATTGTTTTTTTATAGTCTAGCTGCTTTTAGGATAAATTGCATAGCTCTTCAGGTGGTGCCATACAACAGTGCTGGCTAGGAGTGTTCATTTCCTCTTCGCTCTTTCCTGGCAAATTATCCCTCTTGAGATAAGCACGTGCTGAGATAATTTTATGACAGTGAATAAAACATTAATTTTAGGATTTTATTTACATCCCTGGAAAAATTATGAATAAGAAAACAGGAAAAGACCTTTTGCTAAAAATCAATCAAACAAACAAACAAAAAAACCAGAGCAAAAACCTCTTTGAAACAAACCTGCCAGCTTATGGCTATGTAATCTGAAAGGGCCTTAGAGAAATATGATGTATGGTGGTAAATGAAAGTTTTATGATAATGAAGTCAATTATTCCTTGCTTGTTTGATGTTTGTTGTGTCAAGGTTCAGCATATCTAATAAGAAAATGTTCTTTTTACATTTAATAAATTGGTAAACTGAATGTTAGCTTTTGTAAAAGTACATATCACAGAAAATCTCTTAGGGTACTGAAAAGAAACAATCAACAGCATTTAGCTTATTCCCTTGACAATATATTAAGCTTTCAACCACCTATATGAAAGAGTATTTCAGATAACATTTCTCAAATACATTTCTTTGATATGTTAAAAATTAAGCTGAAGTACAATTATTTTTGTTGTTGTTAACACAGATGAAACAGAGAAAACAAAATTCTATCGATAAAGCCCAAAATCCCGATCACAAACGCAAAATATTTAATTGATTGTTGGTCAGCTAGTCTTGTTTTGAAAATGAAATAATTTTTAAAAGGTCTTCAAAATGGAAACCAAAACTAAAACACAGAATTGAGTGGATAGACCAACATCACACATAGTCACACTGTATTATGCTGTTATGAGTATTTAGACTAGTCTTGAAATTACAGATTTTAAGGTTTTTGCTTCAAGTCTCATCCGTAACTGTCTTCACATTGTACCTGATCCTCTGTGATTTAATTATATATTTATAATGTGTGAATAAGCCACAAGAAATTAGAAATAAAAATATTACGTACTAGTTTAGGTGAAGTCCTTCTCCTCCTTTTTTGACAAGTTCTCCTATTTGCTATCAAAGCACAGGAAAGGAACTGAAAAGCAGATACTGTTCTCACGTAAGACTTCTTGGGAATCTGAACTGAACAATAAAAGAAATTGCATCCTTCTCAAGAACCTTACAATCCTTTTCCATAATCCAGTGCCATGCTGTGCAGCAAAAACTTCTGGTCTGCCCTAGTAGGGTAGTTTGTACACATTACTCCACCATCATTTAGGCTCTATGTTCTCACATCATGGAAAAGACACTTTGAGAGCTTAGGTCTGTGCAACTGCACTTGAGCTAGTTAGCCCACAGTACATAACCTTGTTCTATTATTTTCACAATGCCTTAGAAATTACCCAGGCCATCATCTAATTAATTTTTGTCAGTTGCGTTTCTAATTTGAATCCCATTGTTATTTTCAAAAACATAATGACTGCGTATAATCTTATTAATTTTTTAATAAAATAAATGGAACGCCAAGGAATTTTCTATAGATTAATAAATTAAATAATGTATACATTTGAAAAAGGATCTAGTGCCTTTACTTATTAGAAGCTGAAAAATGAGGAATTATACTTTTGAGAAGGTAGTACAAGTTTTGCTTTCTAGAATTATTGCGGCCGATAAGTGCAAAATTAAATTCTAATACTGTAATCATGCTGCAGTAATGTTTGCTCATGAAATTTGACTTTAATATAAATGAGTGGTTTGTGTAACCAGAAAGAGTTAGATATGTATCATCTTTGAAAATGTTGATAATCAAAGGTATAAAAAGCATAACTAAGGTGATTAAGCCAGATTGATCTAGTGGACTATCATAAACAAGATTAAATGCTGGAACTGTAATGGAAAACACATAAGGGATCTTTTTGTGGTTGATTTTATTTTTTTTTCAAAGATAGATTTGTCTGCTGGTTTCTGCTAAAGTAAATTTAGGATTCCTTGTGAATATGTCAGAGTGATAAATGAGAGAAAAATCAAGTGGAAGCAACTAGTGTTATTTGGATCCTATTTTATTTGAATCATATCTGACATTTAATATATTGCTATACCTAGAAAATCTCTCCCCAGAATTGAGAAATATTCCACAGTTGCACTGTCTTGCAAGAAATTCTCATTTTACTATCTACCTATGTTTCCAATCTGACTAGATCTCTTCTGTGCCATTGTTCCATATTCACTAATGTTCATTTGGCTTTGCAGCTTAGTATCAATAATAAATGTCACTAACAATCTATTCATTCCTTATTGCAGAACTTTAAATGTTAAATAAAATTGGGTATCAATCCTCACACAAATTGGAAAGATCATTTTATTTCCTCTTCAGATTTTACCACTGTTTCTGTTTGCATCGTTTCAGCTGGTTTTCAGTCTGCATGATAGCATAAGATAGTTTGAAATATTGGTCATTGCAAAGTTTCTGTACTGTACTACTGGAAAGAAATCTTCCTCAGAAAGAACAGAACATAAAAAATTAATATGCAGATACAAAGTTTGTATTTGAAAATTGAGAGTAATACTTCTGATTGCCATGCTGATAATAACTGCAAGATTTCAAAACTGTCTGCAGTATGTTGTGTGTGTTTGGCTTTAAGAGATCCTGAAAAATATATTCCTTTCATTTTCTTCATAGTTTTAATTTTTAATTCATAAACTGTGTTCCGTGGCTTCGACTTGAATTCCGTCTTCATGTATGATTTCATTTAGATAAACCTAGGTGTTCGTGAGTCTTCAGTTTTTTCAGGAGTAAACCTTCTGTTCTCACATAATTTTCAGCATGATGGGGGAAAAAAAAAAAAGTAGTTTTTCCTGAATAGGAAATGGTACAGAAACTCAAAAGAAAATAGGGAATACTTATGGTGAACACTGTGTTTTCAAAACCCTATTGCAAGTATTCTCATATCTTTTAAATGATGGGGAAACTGAAACATGAAAAGGTTAAGAGAAGTGCTTATGGTCTTTTAGGGAATTATTTGCAAAGCCAGGATTATCTCTGCAAATGCTCTGGATTTTAGTCCAATCTTTTTCCACCTTGTTCACACTGCTCATGAAGAGAATCAGATTAATGTTAGAGATTAATTAACAACATCTTAAGTCATCTATTATTTTCTTCCACGCAGTTTAAAATCAAAATCACCCAATATGATCTACCGAATGAAACAGACATGCTGCAGTTAAGGTACCATTAGCCATTACTGCGTTATCTTCTCTGCATATCTCAAACATAGACTGAGGTGGAATTTGTTGGGCAGGAGTCAAAATAACATAGAATTTGGTTGGGGTTTTGTTGTGTGGGGTTTTTATTTTTTGGAGGGGGATTTCGCTGCTAAGGATTCCGTTGTAATAAAGAATATATTTCACAAATACTAAGAAAACTTTCTAAACAACTTAAGACTGTTGAGGTTTGAAAACCACATCTGCCTTTTTCCTGAAAGGGAAAATGGAATAGGAACTTTAATACATCTCAGTAATTTTTAGTTATTTGGGTGAGATTCCAGTTGTCTTTTGGATTTTAATTTTGTCCATTGCTAGAAGACCTAAATTTATGTCTGCATTGATACATGTAAGCATATAACTACACTGGGGTCTTAACATCTCTATATCATTTCTGTAATACTTGGGACATTTTCCAGGCCCTCTTTCCCTCATTCTAAAACCAGCATGGATGTGGTTGTTCAAATGCCATGATCTCTTCAATGTATTCTGTCAGTTCATTAAGGGAATCTTGCTGCCTCAACAGCATCTCCTAATACTAGTACTAATGTTAGGGTACAGAACTGTTAAAGGGACACGTTGTGAACAGAAGTTAGTTCAAGTACGAACACTATGTTTTAGATGCTGCTTGGAGTTGAATTTGGGCCTGCCTAGATTGAGTTCCTCTGATTTCCCCAAGTGACAGGGGACAGGACAAGAGGGAATGGCCTCAAGCTCTGGCAGGGGAGATGTAGGCTAGACATTAGGAAAAAAATTTTCACAGAAAGGGTCATTGGGCACTGGAACAGGCTACCCAGGGAGGTGGTTGAGTCACCTTCCCTGGAGGTGTTTAAGGCACAGGTGGATAAGGTGCTGAGGGACATGGTTTAGTGTTTGATAGGAATGGTTGGACTCGATGATCTGGTGGGTCTCTTCCAACCTGGTTATTCTATGATTCTACAATTTCAAATCTGGGTTCTCTTTCTGCCACATCCAAGAGGTATCTGTCTTTCATCCTGTAATATTTGCAGTAACTCTTCTGACTTGCTGCTGTGGGTACTGTTTACTGTGCAAGAACCTGTGTTCACTTTACTGCAGAACATTTGTAAAGGATGAATCATTCTAATTGATGTAATGGCTTTTTTTTTTTCTGTCGTGGTACTATAATTCTCAGTCTGTGGAATTATTTTTTGTTAGTTCTAAGGTGGAGTAATCAGGCGCTACAGCTGAATGAAATGGGTTTTGATAGGAATGGTTGGACTCGATGATCCAGTGGGTCTCTTCCAACCTGGTTGTTCTATGATTCTATGGATCTTTTCAGATTTGCTTTAAGGGGAGGCAGAAGGGTGGGAGCAAGGAGGGGAATAGGGATTAGAAAAGGAAAGGGTTTGAGTATATTTTGAACCTCAAAAAGGAGTACAGGAATACAGGTTTCTCCTCATGTAACATCCAGCATCACTGTCTTAGTCTTGGCTCAACTGTTCACACAGTCGAGTGCAGACTTTGCTTGGAAAACAGATGTGGCAAATGCTTTTGTTGTCTAAGCTGTATGATCTACTTAGTTCATCTGGAGCTAGCAGTGGTGTGCCAGGAATCAGCATTAGGCATGATCCTTAGTTAATATATGCTGGACAGTTGTGAGACAAGTGGAAAAAAACAATACACTTTTGGCATTTGAAAGTGTATAAAATACATAAAGCATTGTAAATACCAGACACATTTGAGAAATAACTTTGAGATTCCCCTGTTAAATATCTGCTGCTTTTTCAAGCCATGTCTGAACTTTAAGCAACACAGAGTAGCATAAATGTGTTTTTAATTTATTCTCCCACAATGTAATAGTTTGTTACCTTCACAAAAATATGTTATTACACTTTTTAAAATAAATTATTTTTGTCTTTTTATATCACTGGAAAAAATAGCAGAAACTACAAGTGAGCTCATCACCCCACATTCCTTTTTTGTTTTTCCACTAGATCACATTTTTGTGATGAGACAAAAAAAATACAAAATACATTAGAAAAAAATCTAATATGAAAAGCAAGTTCATGAAAGATCCACTTTAATATTCATTCATCA
>WAAB01003337.1:0-36715 GCA_013389865.1 Piaya cayana | reverse complement strand
GTCGTGGTACTATAATTCTCAGTCTGTGGAATTATTTTTTGTTAGTTCTAAGGTGGAGTAATCAGGCACTACAGCTGAATGAAATGGTTTTTGATAGGAATGGTTGGACTCGATGATCTGGTGGGTCTCTTCCAACCTGGTTGTTCTATGATTCTATGGATCTTTTCAGATTTGCTTTAAGGGGAGGCAGAAGGGTGGGAGCAAGGAGGGGAATAGGGATTAGAAAAGGAAAGGGTTTGAGTATATTTTGAACCTCAAAAAGGAGTACAGGAATACAGGTTTCTCCTCATGTAACATCCAGCATCACTGTCTTAGTCTTGGCTCAACTGTTCACACAGTCGAGTGCAGACTTTGCTTGGAAAACAGATGTGGCAAATGCTTTTGTTGTCTAAGCTGTATGATCTACTTAGTTCATCTGGAGCTAGCAGTGGTGTGCCAGGAATCAGCATTAGGCATGATCCTTAGTTAATATATGCTGGACAGTTGTGAGACAAGTGGAAAAAAACAATACACTTTTGGCATTTGAAAGTGTATAAAATACATAAAGCATTGTAAATACCAGACACATTTGAGAAATAACTTTGAGATTCCCCTGTTAAATATCTGCTGCTTTTTCAAGCCATGTCTGAACTTTAAGCAACACAGAGTAGCATAAATGTGTTTTTAATTTATTCTCCCACAATGTAATAGTTTGTTACCTTCACAAAAATATGTTATTACACTTTTTAAAATAAATTATTTTTGTCTTTTTATATCACTGGAAAAAATAGCAGAAACTACAAGTGAGCTCATCACCCCACATTCCTTTTTTGTTTTTCCACTAGATCACATTTTTGTGATGAGACAAAAAAAAATACAAAATACATTAGAAAAAAATCTAATATGAAAAGCAAGTTCATGGAAGCTCCACTGTAAGATTCAGTCATCATTAACAAGTCTGAGGAGTGCTCCAAGTCACAAGCAAAAGCTTTGTAAATATCCCATGATTTTTAATAGGTAACAAAAGCCGGTGAACTGTAACTGTTCACTCCCCAAAAAAAGTCTTGTTGAATAATACCTTGTTTATAGAAAACTGTGGGATTTCAGTGAACTTTAATTCTACTTTTAAGATGGAGCTTCAGGAGTGTGACTGAATGTGGTGTTGTTGGGAAGGTAAAATAAATAAATATTTTGTATGTCAGTGTCATAAACAAAAATCAGCTGACTGAGAAGCTCTTTGTGTCGCATTTATACCTTTGTTTTCTCACTGCAATAGTATGGTCTCCTCAGCCTCTCTGAAATGTCTGCCAGCTTCAAGGCTCTCTTCTGTGTTGTCTAGGGCCCATTGCTTTTCAGGTCACATCTGAAAATCTTGCATAATTCTTTAATTTGTCTGTTCCTACTCAAGTAATTATTATTATATCCAGAAAATTATATTAAAAAAATATTAAGGTCACAAAGTCAAGCACTCAAATTAGAAAACATTAAAATTAAAGTTGCCCGTGCAACCTCCATTTGGCTCCCTTAGGTATATGCATTATAATGGTCTTTAATTACATCATCATGGAGTATTTTTTTTTTACATGGGATCCCTGACTCATTCAGTCAAGGACGATACTTCCTTAATTAGGATTATTCAGTATTTCATTTTCTTGTCCTTGCTCAGTGTGTGGACATGCCTTATTGACTTCAAACTATTCAGCCTGCACTCTTTAAGCAGAAATTATTGATTTTTCTGTGCTATTTTTTAAATGGAACTCATTAATATAATGTCAGGCATTACTTTATATTCACAAAATCCTCATAAGGTTAAGGGATTTTATTATCTCTGTTTTACAGATGGGTAATGGCCATGCAGAGAAATTAAGCTTAGATGCTTTCACTAGTTTTGGATGCCCAGTTTCGGGGGGTCTGTAACTTCTTTTTTTTTTTTTTGTGTGC
Organism: Piaya cayana; assembly: GCA_013389865.1. Taxonomy (NCBI): domain Eukaryota; kingdom Metazoa; phylum Chordata; class Aves; order Cuculiformes; family Coccyzidae; genus Piaya; species Piaya cayana. Next base: position 34,795 of record WAAB01003337.1, on the reverse strand, counting down.
CTGGCATGCTTTAATTTGGTATACACTCACAATAGTTGGACACTACTGAATTCTCTTTTTGTTCTAAATACTCAGGAATTTGGCTTGGGATCTGTAGTGGATGAACTTACAAAGCAGATCTTTAAGAACCAGAAAAGGACAGCCTTTAAAAAGTCATTATAAAATCTGGAATAAATTTTTTTCACAGCACTGTTAAGGAGAAGACTAGAGTTTATATACAGATGCCTTATTTTTATTTCTGAAGCTTCTTCTTCTGTTTAGTATATATTCAATAAAAAGTAAGCAGATATAGGTTTAAAAAGAGTATGTGACTATGCAATGTTAGTATATTATCTGTAACGTTCTCATGAAAAAGAGTGATCTTCCAGAAGGGATGAGGGAAACATCATTTAGCAACAGTAAGTAATTTAACAACAAAGATGTAANGTCGTGGTACTATAATTCTCAGTCTGTGGAATTATTTTTTGTTAGTTCTAAGGTGGAGTAATCAGGCACTACAGCTGAATGAAATGGTTTTTGATAGGAATGGTTGGACTCGATGATCTGGTGGGTCTCTTCCAACCTGGTTGTTCTATGATTCTATGGATCTTTTCAGATTTGCTTTAAGGGGAGGCAGAAGGGTGGGAGCAAGGAGGGGAATAGGGATTAGAAAAGGAAAGGGTTTGAGTATATTTTGAACCTCAAAAAGGAGTACAGGAATACAGGTTTCTCCTCATGTAACATCCAGCATCACTGTCTTAGTCTTGGCTCAACTGTTCACACAGTCGAGTGCAGACTTTGCTTGGAAAACAGATGTGGCAAATGCTTTTGTTGTCTAAGCTGTATGATCTACTTAGTTCATCTGGAGCTAGCAGTGGTGTGCCAGGAATCAGCATTAGGCATGATCCTTAGTTAATATATGCTGGACAGTTGTGAGACAAGTGGAAAAAAACAATACACTTTTGGCATTTGAAAGTGTATAAAATACATAAAGCATTGTAAATACCAGACACATTTGAGAAATAACTTTGAGATTCCCCTGTTAAATATCTGCTGCTTTTTCAAGCCATGTCTGAACTTTAAGCAACACAGAGTAGCATAACTGTGTTTTTAATTTATTCTCCCACAATGTAATAGTTTGTTACCTTCACAAAAATATGTTATTACACTTTTTAAAATAAATTATTTTTGTCTTTTTATATCACTGGAAAAAATAGCAGAAACTACAAGTGAGCTCATCACCCCACATTCCTTTTTTGTTTTTCCACTAGATCACATTTTTGTGATGAGACAAAAAAAATACAAAATACATTAGAAAAAAATCTAATATGAAAAGCAAGTTCATGGAAGCTCCACTGTAAGATTCAGTCATCATTAACAAGTCTGAGGAGCGCTCCAAGTCACAAGCCAAAGCTTTGTAAATATCCCACGATTTTTAATAGGTAACAAAAGCCGGTGAACTGTAACTGTTCACTCCCCAAAAAAAGTCTTGTTGAATAATACCTTGTTTATAGAAAACTGTGGGATTTCAGTGAACTTTAATTCTACTTTTAAGATGGAGCTTCAGGAGTGTGACTGAATGTGGTGTTGTTGGGAAGGTAAAATAAATAAATATTTTGTATGTCAGTGTCATAAACAAAAATCAGCTGACTGAGAAGCTCTTTGTGTCGCATTTATACCTTTGTTTTCTCACTGCAATAGTATGGTCTCCTCAGCCTCTCTGAAATGTCTGCCAGCTTCAAGGCTCTCTTCTGTGTTGTCTAGGGCCCATTGCTTTTCAGGTCACATCTGAAAATCTTGCATAATTCTTTAATTTGTCTGTTCCTACTCAAGTAATTATTATTATATCCAGAAAATTATATTAAAAAAATATTAAGGTCACAAAGTCAAGCACTCAAATTAGAAAACATTAAAATTAAAGTTGCCCGTGCAACCTCCATTTGGCTCCCTTAGGTATATGCATTATAATGGTCTTTAATTACATCATCATGGAGTATTTTTTTTTACATGGGATCCCTGACTCATTCAGTCAAGGACGATACTTCCTTAATTAGGATTATTCAGTATTTCATTTTCTTGTCCTTGCTCAGTGTGTGGACATGCCTTATTGACTTCAAACTATTCAGCCTGCACTCTTTAAGCAGAAATTATTGATTTTTCTGTGCTATTTTTTAAATGGAACTCATTAATATAATGTCAGGCATTACTTTATATTCACAAAATCCTCATAAGGTTAAGGGATTTTATTATCTCTGTTTTACAGATGGGTAATGGCCATGCAGAGAAATTAAGCTTAGATGCTTTCACTAGTTTTGGATGCCCAGTTTCGGGGGGTCTGTAACTTTTTTTTTTGTGTGCCTGGCATGCTTTAATTTGGTATACACTCACGATAGCTGGACACTACTGAATTCTCTTTTTGTTCTAAATACTCAGGAATTTGGCTTGGGATCTGTAGTGGATGAACTTACAAAGCAGATCTTTAAGAACCAGAAAAGGACAGCCTTTAAAAAGTCATTATAAAATCTGGAATAAATTTTTTTCACAGCACTGTTAAGGAGAAGACTAGAGTTTATATACAGATGCCTTATTTTTATTTCTGAAGCTTCTTCTTCTGTTTAGTATATATTCAATAAAAAGTAAGCAGGTTTAAAAAGAGTATGTGACTATGCAATCTTAGTATATTATCTGTAACGTTCTCATGGATAAGAGTGATCTTCCAGAAGGGATGAGGGAAACATCATTTAGCAACAGTAAGTAATTTAACAACAAAGATGTAAAATTAAACTAAACTGTAGCTATTTTGCTGTTTCTTAAAATTTGATCTCATATAGAACTTTGAGTAAACTTATATGTAGGATTGGGACAGAAGTTTTTTTAATTTATGTTTATTGATCATATTACTATTAAATAACAAACAGTATACTAACACGTACATTTTGGACATATATTTGAACAAGGAACAGAAAAACATTCCACTATATCTCATAACCAGCTCATCAACAGCACTAGAGTCTTTAAATCCCCAATGCAGACCTCTGGCCTTTGAGCTAACAGAGCAGATGGAACTCTAGGGGTTTCCCTCCGAGTGTATCTATTCTTCGGCAGTCATGAACTACATGTTGCTAGAAGGATTCACACATCTTCGCTGCTGATGGAGATCATCAGAGTACTAAGTTTCACTGGGGGATCTGGAGGAATCCTTACTGTAATCAGAAAGTTACAGGAACAACACACTGTCTTTGTTGGTCCCCTTGCTTCTCCTTAGTCTGACTATCAGCTTTCTCCCCTGCAGCCTATCTCAGTTCTCCACTCACTTCCTTTGTCATTTGCAGGATTTCTTCCCAGAGATCCCATTTATCTTTGTTTTCCTCTCTGTGACAATTTTTTTTTCTGTGTTCAAACTAAGCAGCATTTTCCTTCATGACACTTCACGCTACAGGACAGTGACAGTGCAAGCACACAACAGAAATTTTATTCCCTTGCTATGTGTGGGATGTTGAAAATGTTTATTTCAGTAAGATTATCTTGAAGACCTTATCTTGAGTTTGAGGACCTTGTCCAATGGTATAATAAGGAAAAGCAGGTAAGCCATAACCTAAAGAACACAAATCTGACAGGCGAGTATAACAGAGACAAAACCAAGAAACAAACCTTGTCAGTCATACTAATTGATGGGCTATCAAGAAACTGCATGCAACCAGGTCATTGCAGCCAATGAGAATGGCTACCTGAGGGTTCAAAATGTTGCAGGAAGGGAGCTCAGACAGTGTAGGCAGACTGATGAGGGAACACACAGGGGAAGGGAATGAGGGAGGAGTAAAGGAGGAATAGACAGGGGTATAAAAAGGATTGGTTGTTTGTAAAATGGGGCCAATCGCTGTTCTTGTTTGACTGTGTCTGATCACTGTTGTCTCTCCTATCTTTTTATTAGATCCTTGCTTTATTATCTGTCTGCGTAATCTCACTCTGTGCTGTGTGTGAGTGCTACAAGGACTAGGTGCCAGCTACTGAGGAGGGTACCTGTGTGAGAGGGTATGAGACAGCTGCTGCATACATGCTCAGCTTCGCTGCTGGTTGAACCTGCAAATGGGAAAGGGGCAGCTGCCATATCCCTCAGCCTGGGCAGAGACACTGGGTCCCTGAGTGCACTAGGCTGGGCCCCAGTGGCTGAACAAGGAAGGAACCCTCGATCAGAGATGCTGAAGGAGCTATCTGCTTTTAACATTGCCTAAAAAAAGGTTTGTTTTTGATGGAAGTACTTCCGAAGAGTATATTAGGCAGCATATAATTTTCAAGCATTACAGTAGTAGTATAAACCTTATGCTTGATGAAAGTATAATGAAGTTTTTCTTTCTTATGCAGGGCTAATTATGTTATTTTTTAATAGAAAATCTCTTTGTACTATTTATTTTATAGGTTACAACACCTAAACATGATAATCTTTAAAATGATTGTGTGATAATGAACAAGTTGATGAGACATTTAAAGACAAAATTAATATGTGGTATTCTTCAGCATACTTAAATAAATCTTTGTTCAAATTCCTATTTAAGATCATAATATGACTGAAAAATTTTCCATTACACTTATCCAGGCGTGGACAGAATTTGAATTTATAAATATCAGTTGTTTCAAGGTTGTGCAGGGTTATGCATAATGTTCTTTAGTGTATGTCGCTACACTGGAGAAAGCTAGCAGAAACATTTTATGATCAGGACTACTGAAAACAATGGATAAATGCTTCCTACATGCTTTCATATGTTGAGTTTTCCCCACTGTAACATTTGCTAAAAATATTATGGTTTAACTTCAAGTCTGAGTTTTCTTCAATAAACAGTGAATATTACCTCTACGGTAACTGGTAGCTTAAGCACTTGGGTTATTTGAGAAAATGGAATTGTTCTGAGGGAAAGCTGTGGTTATGAAGTGTGTAGTGCCTGTAAACAAACAGAAAACAATGCATATTCCCTCAGCAAAAGATGCTTCAAGGGAGCAGGGAATGTCAATAAGTAGGTGTATGAGGTGACTGTAGCAAATAGGGCAGACAGAGGAGGGAAGTCAGATGTTGTAGTGCTGGTGACACTGCACAGAAGACCAACGTGTAACATTAAAATAAGCAGTTTTCCTGCTACAGCTGGCCATGCATAGCACAGTGTACAGTTGGAATATATAATGCTGTAGCGTCTGCTTCTCTGTAAGGCTTTAATTTTCTTTTTCAGACAGTTATAATCTCAAACCTTTTATTTGGTAACTCAGATGTGCTTGACAGAAGAAAAAGGGCTGTAATGTTGTCATGGTCTCCAAGTACATTCCTTTGGCAGTAAAGGAGATTCTAAAAATTGCATGCAGTGTACTGCAGTGAAAACAAGAAAGGTGTTTGCTTTCCTGCCTGCTGCACTCCACTCATCTTTGCTCGACACAAGATGGAGAATGGGGGACAAGGAGTATTCAGAAAGGTAAGACAAAAAAGACAGACATTTGTTTTACTGTTGGAGCAAGTCACAAAACAATGGATGTTTTCAGAGCTGGAGTCTGTTGCTTTGCTTACGTTTTTACACTTTAAGGCATATACATCTCTTAATGAGAAATGGACCTGTGACTGGTTGACCCTGGCTGGATACCAAGTGCCCACCAAGCCGCTCTATTACCCCCTTTCCTCAGCTGGACAGGGGAAAGAAAATGTAATTCAAAGCTTATGGGTAGAAATAAGGACAGGAAGATTATTGAGCAGTTTCTGTCACAGGTAAAACAGAGTTTACTTGGGGAAATTAACTTACTACCAATCAAATCAGTGTGATGTAATGAGAAATAAACTCCAAATCTTAAAACACTTTCCCCCCCACTCCTCCCTTTTTCATGGGCTTAACTTCACTCTTGATTTACTCTACCTTCTCTCTCGCAAGCGGTGCAAGGGGATGGAAATTAGGGGTTATGGTCACTTCATCATACATTGTATCTGCTACTTCTCCCTCCTCAGGGGGAGGACCCCTCATGCTCTTCCCCTGCACTAGTGTGGGTTCCCTCTCACAGGAGACAGTCCGCCACAAAATTATTGACATGAGACCTACCCGTGGGCTGCAGTTCTTCATGAACTGCTCCAGCCTGGGTCCCTTCCATGGGGTTTAGTCCTTCAGGAACAGACTGCTCCAGCATGGGTCCCCCACAAGGTTATGAGTCCTGCCAGCAAATCCATTACAGCATAGGCTCATGTCTCCACAGGACCACAGGTCCACTGAGAAGCCTGCTCCAATACAGGTTTACCATGGAGTCGTGTCCTCCTTTAGGCTCAACCACCTGCTCAAGCATGGGGTGTTCCCTGGGCTACAGGTGTAGATCTGCTCTACCCTGGAACTCTACTGGCTTCAGGGGGACAGTTTACCTCACCATTGTCTTCACTAGGGGCTGCAAGAGAATCTGTTCTGGTGCGTGGAGTACCTCTTCCACCTTCTCCTTACCCGACCTTGGTGTCTGCAGAATTATTTCTCTCATATACTCTTATTCCTCTGTCTGGCTGCAAATCACACAAGTCTTTTTTTTATTTTTTCCTTCTTAAATAAGTTGTTCCAGTGGAGTAACCACATTGCTGATTGCCTTGGTCAGCAGCGGGTCCATCTTGGAGCCAAGTGGCATTGGCTCTGTCAGATATAAAGGAAGCTGCTAGCAGCTTCTTATGGAATCCATTCCTGTAGCACACCCCATCTCACCCTTGCTACCAAACCCTTGCCACTCAAACCCAATACACAACCAGACTGGTTTGTACAGATTTTGTTTTGACACAAAAAATTGGGTTTTTTTCAACATTGTTTTTTTTCCTGACCAATATTTAAAAGAAATTTTAAATATATGTAGGCACACTTTTCCACTATATACGTATATGTTTCTTGAAATGGAAAAAGATATTTTGACTTTTTAATGTACTGACATATAGGAGTGAAATTAAAAATTAAAAATGTACTTTAATACAGTTTTCATACCTCCAGGTTTGACCTCAATGAATAAAGAGTGAAATTTGTTTAGTTTTCTGCGGTTTCCAACCGTCCTTCCAGGCTATGGCAGCTTAGTCTTTTTAATAATGTTGCTTTGCCTTTGGATAAAAGCCTGCTGCATATACTGATTCCACAAATGAATGTACAAATATTAAAAGGGGAAAAGGGATTTGTACCTGAATATTGGATTGATCTAATTACATTATAGAATCAAATAAAACCACTTCTTGGGAAAACAGGCTGCTAAATTTCATGCATAATTGTATATCCATTTTGCAAAAGTAAACCAATTATGTCACTGGCATATTCACATAGAAGGTGATTGAAGGTCCCAGCCTCTTGGTAAACATACATACCCTATTGAAAGGTACAGGCTTTTTAGTCTTTAATGTCAGGTTGGTTGTACGCATCAGTGCTTTTTCCCCTCTGCATTTCTTCCTCTTCAGATCCCTTGCATGCAATCTTTACACTACCACCTTGTTCAGGGAATCCTTGCAGCCTTTCTCACCTGTCTCCTTTGCTGGCGATTTCCTCGCTCTCTCCAGAGTACCAGAAACATCCTTCCTCCTTACTTCATACATAGTTCTCCCATCTCCATTCAACTTTTTAGCAGTTCTGTCTTTTTTTCTGCAACTTTTGAAGTACACATATTGTTCTGCTAATCCCACAAGGCTTCAGTTTATCTGTAATCCTGACTGATACTTTTCTCATAATTACTTATTTATTCTTTCTCATTGCTTATACCACCCAGTGGAGGAATGAGCCTAAAAAGCATTGCAGTATGATACCTAAATGTGCAAAGCACAGCTTCTCTGTTGTTGTGATGCAGGATGCAGTAATGAACTCCAAGGTCAAAAGCTCAGCAAAGCAAGTATAGTTGAAAGAAGATATACATTCCTTCCTGCGTGGAAAAGTCTAGGACTTTCTTGTGAAGCACTTAGAGAGAAGTAGCACACAACATCAAAAAGGCAAGTAGCCCAAAGTAAATTTATTTCTCTTATCTTGCTAGTCAGTGTTTTTCGAAGAGGGTAATACTTGCTTTCAACAACACAACAGTAACTTTTAATGTCTACATCAGTTGTGTGATCTTTGGTTCTTTTGCCAGAACAGTATTCCATTACATTTTTACTGTCTTAAACAATATGTTTACTTCCAACCTCCAGCTATCCTTTCTCATTTTGTCAGGTAGGATAGGAAAACTGAAACACCACTGAAAAAAAGAAAAAAAAAACCAAAAAGCAAACCAGGAAAGAAGTTATTAACTCAGGCTAAGATAGGTTATTTTCTCACATTTCCTGCAGAGACATGTTACAAACCAAAGAAGACTCAATCATGAGCTGCAAAAGAATTGTTCTGCCTACTATAATTTCTACAGATTTACTTCTTTTTCCCTTTCAGAAATAGATTTGTTTCTTGTTGCTGGGACAGTACTATTAAAGCTGAAATTAGACTTGAAAAAAAACCATTACACTATAGGCCAGGTGGAATAAAACTGATTGAAATCAGTCCAGATTTCAGAGTAGGAGAAGTTTTATGTTGATAGCCTGTGTTCATTCCAGTAAGTCGATATGGTTCAGCAGAAGACTAGAGCTGTATCAAAGATAAAACTAGGTAGTCAGAAATATGAGAGAACACAGAATAAAATAGTGACTGAAGCAAAACTCTAGAACATAAAGGTGTGTATTTGTGGGGCAAATGTTGGAGAGATGAAGGAGAAGGTGGTATTTGAGATACTTGAAAACAACCTTAGGAAACAGATGTTAGTATTCAAAGATTTCAATCCTATGCTAAATTAAATAGATGAATGTTAGGGAAAACGCTAAGCCCTCAGGAATCAGGAGAAAGTTATATAGCGGGTAATTTCATGACCTCTTTAACATAAGCTGAATAAGAAGGATTGTCTTTGCTACAATGAATTTATTCCAGAATCCTGAAAAAAATTTATGGAATTTGGAAGAAAGAGAATCCCGGAATAACTGTCATCATTCTAAAAAATACTTTAAGAAAAAACAAGCAGAGCTCATCTAGTTATCATTTAGTGAAAGAAACATTTCTGTTATCAGCTGGGAGAAAGATTTTTTTCTGTGCCATCTTGAACTGGATTCATTTACAGGCAGAAAAAAACTGAAGATGTTCAATTGAAGGTGCACTGGTAGTCTTTGGGTTTACCTAATTTTCCAGAAAATTTACATATGCATACTGAATGTTAGGAAGATAAAACAAGGAAATACACCAAAGAAGATAAATTTGTATTAGTTTTAACTGCACTGAAGGCACTAGTTTAGACTACAGTGCAGTAATTTAGTAAGTAGTTTAATCATGGAACTAGTTTAATGTGCTCTTGGCTTCATGGCACTGTAATACGCTATTCACCTCGCTTCCCTTTTGTCTACATAGGATATGTTTGATGTTTAAAAACTATTTTTGTAACATACTGTTATAACTATTTTCTGTAATTAAGTCAGTGTTTTTTTCAATAATTGACAAAACTGAGAAATATATTTCTAACTGAAACCTCTTTAAAAATACCACTATAAGGGGCTATAATTCATGAATGAATTATGAAAAAAAATATCTGTGTTATTATCAGTCTGAACTCAATTACTGTCAATGAAATATGCTATTAACATTACATTCATATCATATGAATATAAATACTCCATTTCATCACATATTAGTCATTATAAAAATACTTCAAGATTCTTAGAGCCTCTCAGTTTTTCTGGGTTAGGTGATGGATCTGGTCAGCTTACATGTTCTCCTGCTAATTTTTCTTTAACCCTTCAACCTCTGAGGTATTTTTCATCTACGGAATCCTAGATGAAAATCAACAGAGATCTGCACCCAGGAAGAAATCCTTCTTTGAAAACAAATAGCTGTTGTAATTCATAGTTGTCCCATGACACCTTTTCTGAAGAAACTATGAAAGTATCAGACTCAGTAATGTCAAACACAGTGCTCTCCTGGTTTCAGTCTATATAATCAATCATTAATTTTCAGAGAATAGTAAGAATCACCTGATGATCAGAAGTTGGAAGGAACTGAGGGTCTGAATGGGGAATGTAAATGAGAATATGAGATTAGGTTCTTGCTCTGGATACAGTAGCTTAATATTGTAGCTATAAAGCAAGTTAGTTATTTTGCTTTACAATAATAGAGGATCTGACTCAATGGTACAGGATGATGTGGAAAAAAAAAAATTCTAGTCATTCCTGCACCACTTCCCCATGGCCAATCTAAATAAGGTAGTGAATAAACTACAAATACATGTATATGTGTACAGCCAGCTATAAGGGTTGGGGTTTTTTTAATACGAACAGTTGGACTCGGTGATCTGGTGGGTCTCTTACAACCTGGTTGTTCTATGATTCTATTCTATGATTCTATATAATGTAATCTATCTGAAAAAAAAGGTGGATTTCCATTTGGCAAACTCCTTGAACTCATTTTTCTAGGTGCCACCTTTAACTATTCTGCTGGTTTTCATTCCTCACGTAGCTGTATCCTTTGGATACACTGGTAAATAATACACCATAATATAGATGAGTGATATGAGAAATGCAAAGTGATATGAATTCAGGGAATTCCTTTTGCATTGCCAATGATCTGAGGCTGCAGATAGCGAGAAAGACTGATCACCAGAAATGAGAAATGGTTGAGCGATTCTTTCAAATGAGGTAGAATATGTCTTTTCACTAAGTACAGTCTCCTTTCCAGGAGACTGGCAAAAGATGATAAAGGAAATTTCCACCAAAGACAGTGGACTTTGTCATATTTGATTGTAAAAGTATAAGAAGACTTGCATTATTACTTCACTATCCCTGAAAATTAGTTCTTTTACTAGACTGTGTAAAGTCATTTTAGTGGAAGATGAGGTTGCTGCTTCAGTGCTCAAGCTGTGGTCTATAAGAGAACGAGATGCACAATGAAGTTATATAGATGAAAAACAGTGCTTGACATTCATTATTTTCCTATTTATAGCTGAAGCATATCATAGTACATAGTAAATTATTGCCAAGATATAATTTATAATATTGTCAGTGATTCTAACTTTAACCTGTGCTTATAATTATTTTTCATTTTCATTTATGATGTTGTTCTTACTTTTTTCCTTCTCATTTGTTATATCTTTTGATAAATTAGATGACAGAGTCTTTGGGGCAGTAGCCATATTTTGCTGAATGTTCTCTGCTATGAAATAAACCCTGCTTTGGACTCAACAAAATGTTCGCTAACATTTTACAGACAGAAGAAGTAGCTTCAGAATTCATTTAAGCCCTTGAAAAAAAGCTGAAACTAGGGGCCTATTCCTGTGTTTATTGCAGATGTTTCACTGCATTAGTATTTCATGTGTAAAAAATGATTAATTGGGGAACTCGTTTTGGAATTTAATGTGTTCCACTGCCTTTGTTGCTAGACTTCCAAAAGAACATAATCTCACAATATGAATCACATCCGCTATTCTTTAGTCCTGTGTCTATACCATCATTAATATCAATATCTGACTTTATACATCTTACACATATGAGACAAGCCCCCTGGTTTAGACCTGATGTATTTCGTAAGTGCCAAATGTATTTGTCTGTCCTCTTTTGTTTTTTTCCTTCACAGAAAACACCAGATTGTATTTACTGAGCTGAGTATCTAATGCCAATAAACAGCAGGCATGCTGACACCTTACCACAGGTCACTAGGGATCTAGTTTCTTGAATGTATTTGAATATTCTGCTGGCTGATCAAAATACCAATGTTGTCAAAAGTGGAATATGGATGTGCACATTCTGCAGCTCTAACTTATCATGGGATGTTTCACATGAAATGAGAAGCAGAGCAGAGTTAGTCATGTGAGAATCTCTCCTGCTTTCTTTCTATGCTTCACTGCTTCTTGTCTCCATCTGTGAAAACTATACACAGCCTTTGAACACCCAAAGCGAAGTACCCAAATAATAAAAGATAAAGTCTTAAATATATGGATACAACAAGAAAATATGAAACCTTATATTCATAAATCATAGTTTATATGATCTATACTGGATTAAAAGAAAAATCTTAATATAAAATATTGGGGTTTTAATTTTTTTAATGGAAAGTTCATAAGTGGTATTAGAATTAAGCAATTCTTAGAATTCTTTAAGGCTCAGTATAAAAATAATCTACAAGTTGTTACAAATAAAATGGCCATTAGAGCTCATAATCTCTTTATTTCTGTGCCTGTAAACTCAATCTTTATTTTGCCAGTTGAATAAGCTGGGGAAAAAAAAGGTGACATGAAAACATAGGAAATATTTTTGACTGGAGTTATAAAACTATTTGTAGGAGAAGGGATGATGGTTCAACTGAAAAAAAAAGAGGGATATATTGAAGTACTGCATTTGACTAATGCATTAAAATGATTTGGTTTGTTCTTGTGTTGTGTTGTTATTCTAATTTAAGTCAGGGTCTCAAAGAAGGGTGCTTTGAGATAAAGAGCTGTTTCACTTTGAAAATATTGAACTAGAACACTCAAAAGTTCTTTTGGAAATGTAAAAAATATACTTGACATTTCATGTTTTTCCACATCCTTTTTTAAGCTAAAGCTGTCTAACAAAACTGAAGTTCATGTCTGTGACATGACCTACACAAGTTTTTTACAGATATACAGTTTTAAGTCATCTAAGAGTTTCTATATTTTAGTTTAGATACAAAGAATTTTTTTCCCTGTACTTATTGAGTTGGGTGAAATTAAAACCAGTTTATGCAGCTTCTGAAATTAGTAGACCTAGATGTACTTGTTTTCACATAAAAATTCATAATGAAATGCAAAGAATTTTCATATTGTGAATGAGATTCAACATGTTGTGTTTAATTGAAATATAATTCAATAACATTGCCTATAAAATATTCATAGTCCAAATCAGTTTCATATTACTGACTATTATTAGTCATCATCACAAATTAATTTAATATTTTCTGACAAATAATGATGGATATTTGTTTTTGCATATGATTTAGAATAAATATAACATTTCCAAGTAAGTACACAGTGTTTATTGTGAAATACTTAATATCAGGACTAAATAAATGGGTGAGACTGTGTTTGATTACTTTGTAAAATTCAACGTTATGTTGATATGTTACTTTTTAATGTCTTTCGTATCTTCTTCAGTTTCAGTGTATTGGCCTATTTAACCGCCCTTAGCACTTAGCCGATTCTATTCAAAGTTCTAGAGCATAAATCGAACAACATTTTCCTCTGTTTCTACACATACAATGTCTGTTAATGAAATCAAAAGTCTGAATGGTTGCTTCCTTCTTGTGAGCTCATGTGTGTATTAACAACAGAAGCTGTAAACTATTTGTTACTCAGTAGAAACCTCTGTGATAAATAACAAGTAATATGAACTATAAGTTGAGGAAAGGAGAGGCAGAAGAAGCTTCAAAGAAGTATCTTTTATTCCATTGTTTCAACGTGATATGAGAGAAAATCCCAATAACAAAGAAATACAACTGTGCTGGCTATAGAAATCTGAATGTTATGTATAAAGGAAATAATCTTTGCTTATTTTATACATGTAAATTTATATTCGTTTTCCATGTTTTAGAGATGAGTTTCTAGTATGCTGTTTTATCTAAGTTACTCCAAAGCTTTATAGGAGACAATATAAACTAAGCCTGGTCTGGAAAAATAAATATAGAAAAACATAGAAAGAGAAAAGTTATAGGACAAACTAGAATTCGGTGTCCCTGTGCCTCATATTAACAGTATGAGAAATTCACATCATGCATGTGTAAGACTGGATTTTGTGACTTTACCACATCTTTCCATTTATTATTGACTTGCCTTATAGTCAATAAAAATATATTATAGATTGCCTATGAAGAAGCTTATTAAATAAATATATGCTAATGGCATCTCCAACAGTTTCATGGAAACAATAGTTGAATAATCCTCTTCCACTGAAATGAATTGTTGGTAATTAATGATAGCTTTCTTGTGCATTAAAGTATAATTGTTGGTAATTAATGATAACTTTTTTGTACTTTAAAGTATAATTATATTTTTAAAATATCCTTTTTATTGTTTAGTATGTAGGTCTTTTTTAAATGAAATAGCACACTTTGAGCATGTTTTCTTTGAATTCTAATGTTATTCCTATCTTAAATCCAACACATTAGTCCTATAGGATTGTGTAACTGCTTTTGGTTTTCCCTCTTTTTTGCCACCCTCCCTCCCAATACTTGCTGCCCATAATTACAATAAATAAATAAATATTAAAATCAGAACAGAACAGTCAAATGACCTTACATACACTCTTTGGAACAATTTTAAAAACCTCTTTTTCTGCTATTTTTGATTTGGAAATGAGCCTTTTCCCTTCTTAATTTAATTCCATAAACTCTCAGTTGCATTAAAGGTTTGTCTTAATGGCTTTTTAAATACCATTGTCAGGATGCCCTGTGGCAATCTGGTTTTGATTCTTAATGGCATCCAGCTGGGCAGGAATGGCTATGTCAAGATATCCACCAAAATTAAAGAATATTTTTTGCTCCCAAGTAAAAATCCAGAGGTTTTTTTGTTTTTCTTTTTTCATCTTTCCTTTTTTTTTTTTTTTTNTTTTTTTTTTTTTTTTGAGTGGCTCCCATCTGATATTTTTTTCTTTTATGCAGGTTGCTGAAGGCTGCCTCCAGAAAAGCCATAGCTGAAGTAGGTGTGCTGAGGACCTCAAAGAGATGTGTATCATGGAAAAAATGGCAGTAGGAGAAAAATAAGGTGTTAAGTTTTAATTGTATTGTAATTCCTGTAAGAACAAAGGAAATTCTGTCTTTTTTTTTATTCCTGACAATTAGACTAAGGCAAGGAATAGCAGTGTTTTGGGGAATCTCTTAACATCCCTTCACTACTTTTGTGTTTTCCTGACCTCTGTGACACCCTTGCTTCTATGTCTAATAGGTCTTTCACCATGGTATGAGCAGATATCTAGTACTGCAATTCTTTATCACAGCTTCTTCATGATTTAAGCAAGAAAAAACTGGGAAGAGGCCATTTGAGCTCTCACACGGTTATATCAACTTTTCAAGCAGTGCAGTGTGGTGAAAAGACAAAAGAAGAATACAGTTATACTCCCTTTGAGGATATTCAGTTAAAAATATATCCTTACCTATGGAAAGAGGTTTATAGAACATATTTCAATTGTGGAGAGATGAAGAGTTTATTGGTTCATTAACTCAATTTAATATTTTATCCCAGGATTTTCCAGATTTTTAAATTGAAATTGATTAAATATGGAATATGAACATGTCCCTGTATTCAGAACAGAAGGAAAGGAATTGGTGAGTGCATTGAATATTTTGTGAAGAGGTTTACATGTACATACTGGGCCACGGATTTGGCAATTGTATTGGGATATAGATTTGGATACTTTATATCATGTTAAACATACAATATGAAAATTAGAGAGGTTGCTGCAATGTAGGGTTGATCCTCATTTTCACTTTTAATGGAATTTGATAATTGATTATTGTTTGTTTGCTTTTCTGATGGTACAGATGAGATTTTTATCAGCTCAAATGAGCAAATCATTATAAGTAGCATTGCTGCGTATGCAGTAAAACTGGTTTTTTGTATTGTTAAAAGTGCAGATATTATTTTTAAAAGTGCAAAGCTGCAAACAGTAGTCCCATTCAATGGTGCATGATAAAATAGTTGTTAAAGGTAACAGGATGATAAGTATCAGGAATATCTTCAGTTACACAAATGAAATGTCATATTCATATTTAACATGGATTAACAGTGATATCCATGAAAAAAATATGCATAAGCATATCGCAAACCTATACTTTTTTTGTTTTTTTCTTGAAATAATNCATGATAAAATAGTTGTTAAAGGCAACAGGATGATAAGTATCAGGAATATCTTCAGTTACACAAATGAAATGTCATATTCATATTTAACATGGATTAACAGTGATATCCATGAAAAAAAATATGCATAAGCATGTTGCAAACCTATACTTTCTTTTTTTTTCCTTGAAATAACACTCCTGGACAGCAAGCATTTCTGAATTTGGAGATGCTGTATGAAAATAAGTTACTGAATTTTACTAGATAATTATTTAAAATGCATATAGAAGTGCAAGAATAGATCTTTCGTCAGTGCAAACTGGATTTTCTGTCACTTGGTATAGGTTGAGTTCCTGAAATAAAAGACTATCATATGCATAAGATTAGGTCTGCTCAGCTATAGATAGCTTTAAGTACACTTACTAACTTTTTTTTCAGTTATTTCATCTTCAGGATTATTTTTTTTCCATTGCTGAGCAGTTTGGCTATTACTCCAGTCCTAGTTTTTCACATGCTGAAAATTCTTTGGGCTGTGGTTTTAAAGGACATTTAAGGAATTAAATAAGTTTTCTATGAAACAAAGAGCGAAAAAAAATAATAATTGCTACCTTGCTTCTTTAAAAATCCTGTCTAATGACTCCAGTAAGAAAAATTTTTTGAAGACTTCTCCTTTCTGAATTTTCCCTGGTTATTAGACCATCACATAAATTTTCATTTCTCACTTTTTTATAACCTTAAATCGTCCTCTTTTCCTGCTCCTAGAATTGTCCTTTTTATTGCTTTTCCTAGATTTCATTTTGATTTTCACTCAAATTTAAATGCCATTCTTTCTCTCCATGCACCCAACAGCTCTTTATTCAGTAGTTACTATGTCCTCTTAAAGCATTGGGTTTGGGTTTTTTTTCTGATACATTTTCAACACAGAAAGTAAAATTTCTTTCTCCTTTTCGATTCTGGTTTTTTTGGTTTTCTTTTCCCTTTGAGTTCACAAGCTACACTGAATAAACTATTTTGACTTTAAAATACTGCACTCTTGTTTTCTGTCCTTTAATATTCGTTTGCTTCAAACAGCTTTGAGATCAGTACATAGTGCTAAGAGGCAAACCTGAACATTTGGTAGTTCTTCTAATTTGTACTGGTAATTTACCACTTTAATGTTTCAACAGACAATCACTTGTATTTCTCAGTTATTTCCATCATATGGACTTGTTAAGAAATGTCACTTTCTAAATGTACTTGTATCTGCAGCAATTTAAACTATTTTCTCCTAAGTACAAATACACAGTTCATTGTCCTGTATCAAAGTCTGGAGTAAGTTTTTCTCAGTGCTTACCCAGTTTTTAGTATGAGCTACATACAGCCTAAAAAATGGAGAAAGCTAATGAGTAATTATCATTATCTGTGTTTTCTATTCAGTGAGTCATCAAATCTGTAACAAGGGTATGCAGCTTGACTGATAGAATGACTGATAAACTTCCCCATAAAAATGGACATAATATTGGGTAAAGGTTTATTTTAAGTAATCATTTGCTTTCTTCATGAAAAAAAAGCTGTATCTTCTTAATTCAGCACAGAAAAGTTTATTATTTGTTAAATTAAAAAGAAAAAGTAACTTTATTTCAGAGGAATTGTGGTTATAGTAAGATAGCCATGACTTTATATAAGACTGCAAATATTTCTATAAATAAAAATGCATTTTAATAATAGACCTCTGATCAAACACAGACTGTGATTTAGGAGACAAAAGACTTTGATCTTTGAAGTGAAGGATAACAATACAAATCTCACATTCAATGAAAACCATTCTTGATTTGGAGAGTGAATATACATTTATAATTAAAAGTAATGACACAGGTAAAAACTCACTGTGATTTCTATTGCTGGAATGCCAAAAAAAAACCCCATTACATTAAGTGGCATCCATTTCTCTTCTAGGTAGCATGTGTATTAGATACTGAGTAAATTAATGTTTATTATTTTACTTACTACATTATATATGATTTTGTGCTTGTCATGGAAACTGCCAATAAAGCAAATGCACAAAAGAAAATTGTCCTTTATAGAAATAGTATAGTACTCCACCTGATAACAGAAAATAACATATTGATAAACACACAGGTTCTGGGCATATTTAATAAAATGGCTACCTTATAATTAAATTTAATGGACATGCCATTGTCAGTGTTTGGAGTAGAGAGTGAAATTACAGAAAATAAGATGAAGTACATAAGAAATGTACATTTTCTATAAATTACATTCCCAAGACTGCTTAAGAGAAGAGGCATAGTAGAAAATAAAGATGAAGAGATCTTAGTCGTGATGAATTATTCATATTATAGTAGCAGGACAATATTTATTCTCAGTAATGCACTTGTACCTCTGGAGAGCTGAAATGAATCAAAGCTTTTTTATTGTTGATTTATGATCATAGAAGAATAAGAAATATTCTATTGTCATAATTTTGGAAATAATAAAATTTTTTTCCTAAAAGATTAAGTGTACGTTTACAGTAAGGAATTCCACTGAAAAAAATAAGACTTATGCCAAAACAAAACACTAATCATGACCTACTTCTGACTGGAGGTATTAAAATTAAATTTCTCTATTCTGAATATGAGTATTTAGTGTGTTCTACTTCTCTAAGTAAGGAAAACTATATATTTGCATGGGGGGGGGTTAATACTGTATAAACCAACATAGGGAAAAGTTTTATGATTGTAAAATCTGTCATTTATGAGATCAAGCCTGCTAAAGTCATCACAGTTATACGCACTAAGGCTGCTTATCACCAATAAGAAACCCAAACTTCTTCAGAATATTTCATAGGCAAGTAGATTTTCTAAGCTTTTTTGTCACCTGTGAACCACCACTGTAACCAGCAGCAGGTGTTAGATTAAGAGCTATGACTGTGAGAAGGAAATAAATGTGTGTTTGGGGTTTATTGAGTTGCTTTAATGACTTCCAGGGTCACTGCTGTCTGTGGCTGCTTCCTTTGACTGGTGACAGGGGATGGCCTTAGGAGGGGTCGTCTGCTGTTTGCACTGACCAAAAGTAGAGTTTCTTCCTTTTTCAGAGAAGTGAGCTGATTCAAAGAATCTGTGGGTTGTCCTGTCTTCTCAGCACCTTGCCTCATCTCCTTCCTTGACTGTCACCTGTGCTGACCTTGTGAGATGTCACATTTCAGTGGGGTAAGCAATTCACCTAAAGCTCTAAACAAAGAGAAGTGTCTAAGCACAAAGATTAGGGTCTTGTGGATGTTTTCTCCCTCTTATCCCATGTAGGTTTATCTTGTAGTAGATCAAATGTGTGTACAGTCTCGACACCCTAGAAAAGTGAAGTTGCTAGCAAAAAATGTTGAAGGAGAGAAATGTGTTCCGGATACATTTATAACTTGGTGTGATTGACATAGCAAGGAGGATTAAATGGTTGTTTTCTATAATATAAACAGAGTTACACTCTGAGAAAGGGAAAGAATTAGATAAAAATATTATAAAAAGATGAATAGTTATAACCTTGTCATAAATAACAATAACTAAATGAGAAGGCCCTTAATGCCCTGCTAAATCTTCCTAGTGAATAAAATATGTCTTTCACTAGAAATGCAGGAAATAAAAAAGTCAAATAATAAGATGTTTCAAAGACAGGGATCAATAATTTTATGAAGGCAATTTTTTGACATGGGTGTCTGATGTTACAGAATAACTCAGGAAATCCATTTCTGTTCAACAAAGCCCATATTGGCTTTTTTTATTGGCTCTATAAAGTTTAGCTTAATTTAAACAAAGAACAAATCAATAACACTGAAGAGTAGTAATAAGTAATAAGGGAGTTTATTAGGTTAAATATCATGGATTTGTATGGGGTTACTATGGGTAAAATCAGATTTTCTTTCAAGGCAAATTTTGTAAAGAAATTGACATTCTTTCAGGAAGGTCTGAAGAAGGTATTGGTTTCAAAACATCCTCTTCTCATCCAGTGCTTTGACTTTCTTTCATTTCAACTGTGGCTCATGAACTCTATTAGTACTATCATTATCTATCAAAGATCAGATCTTGAAAAGCCATTATATGCATGAAAGTTTTAATTATTTGAAGACTATTGGAATGCTTTGATACAAGATGCTTCAGTTTCTCTGTTCTCCATGCTGTAAGACTGAATGAGTTAACCTCCTCCCTGGATTTAGCACTGAAGAAATAATTTCCAAGGCAGCATAGAGTCTTGGAACTGGAAACAAGGATTTGGAGTTCAAAGGGAGTTTGGTAGACAGAATCAACAAAAATCTCAGAGGGGAAGTGCAGGCTTTAGTTCCCTGTGGATGCAGCAAAATGTTTTTGACAATACGGTCCCACAGAACTGAAAACTATTTTGCTGAGGGCTTCCTTGGGACTTCCCATGGCCCAGACTGTCTCCACCTTGCAGTGTGTGTTAGCTGCACTATTTGTGTGGTGACGCAGTGAGCCAGCTTGGGAAAGTGATTGAGCTGAAAATGTGGTTTGGGTGTTGCTTCAGCAGGTGTGATGGGGGAGTGCCTGCACTGATAAGGGAAAGTGGCAGTTTTCATCTAGAAAGAGCCCCCTCCCTAAGCTGTCATCCGATAAAGTCACAGTGGTATTTGTGATGACAGAAAGGTGATGATGGGAATGCATAGCTGAGGGTTCTGTGTCAGCTGGATAGACTAAAATATATCTAAATTGCTATGGAAAAAATGCAATAAGAAAAAGTTGCAGCAGAATAAGCTCCTGTCCCTCTCACTGGTACAAACAGAATTGGATTGACTCTGCTGTACAATAGCTTACAAGTACCAAACCCCTCATTACAGTTTACTTTTCATCACATATAATTTTATTCAAAGTCTTCCTCAGGAACTAAGCATGTTTCAGCTTCATGCTGGGACTGCTGGGTTAAAACTGAACTGTTCCATTTTTTACAAAAGCTTACAATGAAAGAATCTGAGCATTTTACAAGTTTTCATCTGAGTCTTATTTATAAAAACATCTGTGAAAAGCTTCTTAAAACAGCCCAGGAAAAAAATTAAGATGTATGGTGTCTCATTCTTGATGAACTTTATAACTATGCCTCCGGCTCAGCAGTACATGCTCTCAAGACTTCAAGTGCATAAATAGGCCTTTCTTCAAGGCATGATGACAAGACTTCACAGCATCAGAACATATCAAACACTAACTAATTATGACTTGAAAACAATGAACTTGAAATTAGTACGTTGAGGGAAGAAGATTAAATTGATACGCTTTTACTCACTAGAAATCTAGCATGCAAAATCTTCCTTGTATTGTTTGGTACTTTTTATTCTGATCATCTTCTGAATTGACAAGACCAAAGGAGGCTGTTAAAAAGCTTTAGTGAAACTTGACTAGTTGGAAGTCGGAAGCTGTCAGTGGGATGTAAACAACAAAAGCATTACCAAATGTGCATCAAAATAATGAAAGAGAAAATGTTAATTTTGAAAATTCTTTGAAATATTATAGTTTTCATGATTAAAAAAATAATGCTGACTCCATCAAGAATAGTTAATTCCATTTTAAAAAAACCTTTTTATTCTGATTCTTTATCAAGCTTGAATTTCAGGAAAAATTTGCTGTAGCATGAAATCTTTGTAGGCATCTCAACGTTAATGCAGAAGAACTCAAATACATATTATATATGGAAATAATGTGCATTGACCATGTAGTAGGAGAGTGGATGAGATTATTTATTAGGTATTTAGCAGTCATAAAGTTAAAAAAAGTCTAAGAAAGGGAGGGAAGGGATAGTCATATCAAAACTCATTTAGAGTAAGTTTTATCTCAGAGTTTTAATGAAACACAGTTGGTGGATATTTTTAGGGGGTTTTTTAATTCAAAAAATATCCAAGACATCATTGAACACAGGGCAAGAGAATGGGGAAATATGAAACAGTAATTTAGTGCTGCATTCAAAGAGGGCTCTTTAGGTACTAGAATGATAACGAAAACTTTGTCAAAAATCCATAAATTTACTTAAGAGCAGAGACTGGAAATATTTTAAGATACACCTTCACACACAAAACAAAGTTATATTTTAACTACAGAGGAATCCATCATGTGAGCTTTTCTCTTATGGTTATGATAGAATTCAGGTCAGAACATTAAACAGAGAATGTTTAAATGCACTGCCTTACTGATTAAAGTAGATCAAGAAGAACAGGAGACAGAAGAAAAAAATTTCAAGAAAGATATCGATATACTGAAAACCATAGGCAAACCTGTTAAAAAAAAAAAGTTATTATAAAGATAGGAAGGAATGCATGCAGTGATAACATATATTACCAGGAAATAAGCATTGGGGTTTTTTTTAATATCAATGCCAAGAATGTGGATTTGTATCCTAAGGATATCTAAAAAGAAGTAAAATAATTAAAAAATGCTGTATAAGTTCTGCATTTGAATGAGGCTGAAGGAAACAGTATAAATGTTGTCTTTATGTACAAAATACAATGAACAACAGCTCTGAAGAGGGATATGTATACTTACACTTCCCCATCCCTTGCTATTATAAAGCATGTAACCTCAGCACACATAGAGATATGAGTGTGTTCTGAAATTTTTTGAGCTTTGTCATCAGAACGCTCTCAGATCTAAAATATGGAAAGCTCGGAAAAACATTTATTCAATTCATAAAAAGTGTCTGAGTTATGTAAGAAGTGTTTGTCATATGGACAAAAGACTACAACAAAAAAGGTACTCTGAAATATACTGTTCTTAAATGGGAGATGTTTGAGAATGAAAACAAAAAAGCAACAAACTAGAAGTCCAAGAAAAAATTCATTTCTCCTGTTTGAAAAGTCACTCTTTTGAAAGGAAATTATTCACTATTTAGTACAAATTTGCAGGGATGAAATATGCTTTGTGTTTCTTCCACAATCTCACTTCTGCAACATAGTTGCCTTTCAATTGTTTATTAGTATTTTCGAGGTTTCTGTCATCTCACTAAGGCTGTTGTATTTCTGAACCTACTAGTTCAGAATGCTATTACAGGCATTTTGTAGATAAATTTGTCCTAAAATTCTTTAAATACAAATGGGGGG
Source organism: Piaya cayana (assembly GCA_013389865.1). Taxonomy (NCBI): domain Eukaryota; kingdom Metazoa; phylum Chordata; class Aves; order Cuculiformes; family Coccyzidae; genus Piaya; species Piaya cayana. The sequence goes on along the minus strand of WAAB01003337.1, from coordinate 11,946 downwards.
TGGGATAATCTTAGTAAGGGTATCACTATAGCTGTATTTAAATTGATAGGTCTCTGGAAGTGGAACTTGGTGCACCTCAAATACTATATTCAGTTTTGGTCCCCTCTCTACAGGAAAGTTATTGAGGTGCTGGAGCACTTCCAGAGAAGGACAACAACGCTGTTTAAGGGTCTAGAGCACAAGGCTTATGGGGAGCAGATGAGGGAACTGAGATTGTTTAGCCTGGAGGAGGCTGAGGGGAGCACTTATTGCACTTTACAACTACCTGAAAGGAGGTTGTAGCAAGGCAGATGCTGGTAACTAGTGATAGGATGACAGAAAATGTCTTCAAGTTGTCCCAGGAGAGGCTTTGATTGAGTATTAGGATAAACATCATTACTGTGTGCTGGAGCATTGGAACATGATGCTTAGGGAAGTGGTAGAGTCACCATCCCTGGAGGTGTTCAAAAAACATGTAGATGTGATGCTTCGGGATGTGATTTAGTAGGCATAGTGGTGGTGGGCTGATGGGTGGACTTGATGATCTGGGAAATCTTTTCCAACCTTAATGATTCTATGATTCTAAAGCAAGTTCTGCAGTTTGACTTCCAAGTGTATGTAAAGACTAGCCACCAGTCATAAAAAAACACAATATGCAAATAAGCTGTTTAATTTGGAATTCTCAGCTAGATGTTGTCTTAACAGTTGAAAGAATAACTAAGTGTTCCTTTGGTAAATCTGCAAAATATTTTCAGTAGCATGAAATTTTGTATTTACATTTTTGTTGGGTTCCTTCTTGTTTCTCCATCTGTTTTCTGTGATTTTACTTGATTTCAATGAAAAGCAAATAAAACTGTCAAAACCCGTGAAATATTATTTTTTCCACAGTTGGAATTTGAAGAATTTCAAATGGAAATATGATTATCCAGTTCCCCTTTTCTATTATCATACATGATTTCTCAGAGCCTCAGTCTGTTCTCGGACTTCTCACCCTTGTTACCTGCATATTTTTGCAGAAATTAATTATGTGATTAAATATACAACACTCCATTTTAATAGCTAGCTTCAAATGAGAGGAAGCTGGTTTAGGAAAAAGGAAATCGATGAAACCTGATGTCTTCAGAAAACACGTAATATTTAGGGCATACCTGAGTATTCATCAAACTTGATCTTTAAGAAGTACTTAGTAATTATTTACATGATGAGACCTCTTTATATTTTGTGTTATTTTAAAAAGAAGATTATTTATTTATGAATTTGAGATGTGGTTGCCATTAAACCATAAGATTTAAATTTCATGCTGTAATACAATTCAGAATATATGTGACTGCCTTATCGTGGATTCTATGCATGGTGCTTGGTCCAAACACTACTTACAAAGCCTCGATGGGCACCTTCATGACCGAAGACTGTCTGAAAGTGGCTGCTGAACTTTGGGAAGGGAAAGGTCAAAGGACTAGTGATAATCCACCTAGTAGCAACAGTGTCATAGGTGGTAGAAGAAGAAGGAAGGGAAGCCAAAGGAAACTGAAGTGAAAATTTCTTTCATATATGAAAACATAAACAATACTGATCATAGAATCATAGAACAACCAGGTTGGAAGAGGCCCACTGGATCATTGAGTCCAACCATTCCTATCATACTGCTATGGAGACTNGAGCAATGAGGTCTCCCCTCAGCCTCCTCTTCTCCAGGTTAAACACCCCCAGCTCTCTCAGCCTCTCCTCATCAGGCCTGTTCTCCAGCCCCTTCCCCAGCCTTGTTGTTCTTCTCTGGACTCGCTCCAGAGCCTCAACATCCTTCTTGTGCTGAGGGGCCCACAACTGACCCCAGGATTCGAGGGGGCCGAGTCCAGAGGGAGAATAAACCTCCCTCTAATAATGGTTTGGGTTGGAAGGGACCTCAAAGCCCTTCTGGTTTCAACCCCCTGCCATAGGCAGAGGCACCTCCCACTGGATCAGGGGCTTCAAGCTCCATCCAACCAGGCCTTGAACACCTCCAGAGACAGGGCAGATAATAATGGGGTACGGGAACAAATAGCCAAGTACCATAGACTATGAAGCTATGTCTACTTTTCTCCAAATTTAACTCCCTTAAAAACAAAAAGCCCAAATAAACAAGAGCTGTCATTGATCTTGGTTAAGAATACTCCTAATATATCTATAGATATTGTCCTTAGAAAAGACAAGAACTTAAGTGATATTTGACATTTTAAGCAATAGATAAAATTAATCTTTGCTATAAGGGGTTCAGTGTGCCAGTAACTTAAAAGTAGTATGCCTGTTTATGCTGGTGGTTGCATTTGGTGTAGAGTGATCTGTAGATTACAGGAGGCAGTGTTTCTTTCAGTTGTGTTTGATCTGTCTTCTTTGGAAGTTGCTGAACTTTTCATAAATGCGTAGACTAAATGCTCTGAATCCTAGCATGGGTTTGGGAACTATTTCTTTAAAACAATTGTTTCCCTTTTTAAAAAAATTCAATTTCTGCCATTTGATGGGTTCCTTATGCATTTGAGAGGTCATCATCAAGCATCTGGGTTTTTTTTCCCATAAATTAAAATCTGTGATGAGAAAAAATCACCAATATTCCTTCATATTGCCTGATACAAAGTTTGAATGTTTTTTAGTGTTTAAACCCATAAATATATTTTGATAAATGTTTGACTAAAATGGTACAAGTGTTGTTGTAATTTTGGGAATGTGTAACATGTTGAAAAGCAATAAAGGGAGCTTGTATTTACCCAGAGAAAGAATTCACCCTCTTGTTCTCCTTGCTTGTTTTGCATACGAAAACAAGCTTTAATAGAAAAACAGTTGATAGAAATAAATTAGTGTCATTTTATTTGACAGCTTTTTTAGTTTTTTCTATCTTAAATAAAGAAAGAAAATAGAAAAGCAAATTATGATGCTCACACATTGTGTGAAACTCCTCTGCCACTTTAAAATCACAACAGAAGAACATTATTTCAATAATCTGTGTTATTTAAAGAAGCTCATTAACACCTTTGTAAATTGCAACGTTGACAGTGTTGTTACTTTGCACCCAGAAGATCTATTGTTGGGGGGAAAAAAGCCCACATCCATTGCACAATTAAGAATTTAAATGTTCTCTGAGTAGTTTGAACGGAGTCCTACATTTTATGACTTATATTTTCGATTTGAAATAAGGAGTTAGCAGTGATAGAGTTTCATACTACTTAAAAGGGATTTATTGTATGAATAAATTGAAAGTTGTAGGTTTTTTGAAGCAAATATTTAAAGTTCAAAGTTCTGTGAGAATAAGTGTCTGTGGTCTCTAAGTGAGTCTTACACTTCAGCAAAATGCCTTTATTTGACTCAGTTACAACCTGTGCTATCACTGTACCAAATCTACTATCAAGCTGAATAAACAGGAGGTTTTCATTTTGATCTTTCTTTCAAATGAAAGACGATCTTTCTTTCAAAGTACACTTACTGGTTTTTTCGCACCATCATGAAGTGAAAACAAATAAATTGCATGCAAAAGGTGAAAAATGTCAAACTGTAACTCTCAGGAATTTTACTTCTATACATTCGATAGGAACGCTTGGACTCGATGATCTGGTGGGTCTCTTCCAACCTGGTTCCTCTATGATTCTATGATTATTACTTATACTGATACAGTTTGATCAAATGGATTATTTTTACTAAAACATCTTTTCTAGAATTAAAATAGGAGAGAAGATCTTGGTCCCTGGGTGAGTAATTTTATACACTGTGTCATGTTGGAATTAAATTTGTTGTGCAGCTTCAGAAATCTCCATCAAGATATATTTGATTAGCAAGTTATTGCACGTATACAAACATAACATAATCTCCACTATTTTACTGCTGAAATTAAATCACAAAGGGTGGCATTAACCATTTAAATAAGACGGCGGTTTGAATGCCAGACTTCTGTTCTTTGCAGTAGCGTTTATCTGAAAAACCATGTAAGGTAAATTTTTTGTATTTTTTTTCTCCCATTCCCAAACTGCTCTTAACCCTGTAGATCTTCTGTGATAATTCCTTAAGGCAGAATGTATGTTTGTACTGTACTTAGTATAACAGAACCCTCCTGTTACTGAAGACAAGATATTAGTTGCAAAGATGGAAAGATAACAATGCAGTTTTCATATTTAACTTCACAAATTCAGTGAGAATTTATACTGTACTGAATTAACAGCACAAGTGATAGAAACTGAAAGGATGCAACACAGAGTGAGCTAGTTTATACTTCTATTTCTTGCACATCTCAGTATCTATTACTTGTTCTCAAGAGCAGGCTTTGAAAAATGGGCCTTTGAATCAGCTGAGTACAATGGTCTTGAATAAGATTTGTAATATGCTTTTGAGGTACTTCTACAGTATTCATATTGTTACAGGTTACAGAAGTAATTTTAAATTTGTATTAAAAAGAAAAAGGAAAAGAACCCACACATTCCATTAATCTTCTCTGTGAAATTAAAAAGGAATTAAATGAGAACTGAATCACAAAAAGGAAAGCAAAATTATAATTAAACTTACATTTTCATTGTACTGTATATTACGCTGATAAAATTTGTGATTTTATTCAGTATAAGCAACTCAGGCAAAGAAAAACAGTGTATGTGAATATATCAAATAAGAAGTGCCAATCAATGCAAATTGAATTGCAGTCCTGACTGTTTTTAATATATCCAAGTTAGTTATGTCCATGGCTAATAAAAATGAGAAGAAGGAGAGATGTCCTGTCTCAACACAGTACGGAAATCTGTTCTTTGGGCATTACATCCGTGTAGTCAAGACCAATTAACTAATCTGGAATGTAGTACTTCTTGTTTAGATGATCTGAAATGTGCATTAATTGTTTCCACCTCTTCTACTGATTGCTTTATTCTTTCTTAATGCGCTGTTTAAAATAAAAGTAAGCAGTGTGCCTCAAGAGTGAAAATCTGGCATATAAAATGCACAAAGTCAGAGAAAAGGTAGATTAAAAATCTGCTTTTTGTTACATATTTCCAAGGGACTGGGTTCTCTTGAATTCTTTTGCTTCCATAGTTTAAGGCAGAAAATGTAAAATACGGATGAGTGATGCAATGGTTGGACCTCATCTGTGAAGGGCTCTTTTTCTTAAAAACATTGTTACAGCCAATTAAGATGACCCATAATGTTACATTCTGTCCCAGGTACCATTTTATAGTATTACTTTGTTGACAGGTCACATTCTGTGTTATAGTTACCAAGTAAAGAAGTACCTCACTACATTTTTTCTTGGATTAAAATATTTTATATTCCACTATCTGAGCTCAGACACGTTCTGAGACATCTTCTAATGGCATGAGTATGTCCTGAGTATGTTGGGTGGCTTGGGGAAAGTAAGAAAGAGTTAAGAAATGTTCTTTTAAGTAGTTTTTATCAATGACTTTCATATACTGGGAAGGTCATTTAAATAACTCCGAGAGTATTTGTCACTTCCTACAGAAGGTAACACCATCAGCGAGCTCTGAGTTTCAGACATTTTTCTTGTAATGCTATGCACTGTTTGAAGGCCACACACTGCACAGTATTGCTACACTCACAATCTTGTTTATAAGCAAAATGAAGTACAACTTACATATAAATCTATACATGCATACATATATATGAATCATAAGTTAAAATTGTCACATGCACAGTTCAGTATGTGTGTCTTAGATTTTATTCTTTTTCCTGGGTGTTATGCTCATCTTCCTTCTGCTGTTCTTGGTGCTGTCACAGAAAACACTGGTCAACAGAAAAATTATCATCACAGCAAAATTTAATAAGACAATGCCAAAGGCAGTTCAAGAAAAGCTGAGACAGGGCAGTTCTGAGAAGCCTGAGGCCTTGCAAATTCACTGCAGAGCTTGTAGCTAGTTACTACCAATCACAAGACTGCATTACAGGAAAACATGGTTATAGTACAAATACAAGGCTTCCACATGGACCGTGGTTTTATTTCTTTTGTAATGTAGTATAGATACAGCCAGTTGTTAATACATATTTTTTAATACTGATTCTCACAGCACTTCTCTTACATGTCTAGTGGTGGCTGATTGGAGGTACCTCATGATGACAGGTGGGCCAGATATGAAGATACAGCATGAGTCAGCCAGTTGCATTTAGAATCGTAAGACATTCAACTGATTAAACAAGTATTTTTGTGTGGCATAAGCTTGTTTTCTATAATGCAGACACATTTTGTAATCCAAATTCATGAACATTAACATTATTATTTTGGTATTTTTTTAAAGAAATGTTATCATCTCACAGTGGGATTTTTAGAAGTAACTAGTGAGTGGATGTTAGAAAGAATCCTATCCTTTTGGATTTTAAGCGCATCAATAGATTTTTATTTTTGATACAACCTTCTGAAGATACGTACCTCATGGCATAATTATAGACACACTTGCTTCCTCTGAGCCTACATCTTGATGTCTGTTTAAACACATACTCTAGCAATGCATTATTGCTCTGCATGTAAAAGTCAGTGGGGCTTTTGTGTGTATATGAATAAAATCTTAGTTTTTGTAGACATGTAAATAGACCACCCACCCAATGAATGTAATAGATAGCTCTTGAGTATCAAGTATTTGCTGACCATAGTGCATACAATTTCTTAAGATCTGATTATATTATATGAGGATAGATGTAATTATGTACTGCCACACCGTAAACATGATTTATTTTTAAGTCTGAATTTAGTGTTCAATTTATTTTAAAAATCTAATGTGATAACATGGTAATTCAAAAGGTCTATATCTTGCAAACAAACAAGCAAATGAAAAGAGCAAAAGCAATTATCAAACAGATTTGTGTGAGTGCTTTAATGNTTCTGTGATTCTGTGTGATTATACTCACACTTACTGCCTCTGAGCCTACATCTTGATGTCTGTTTAAACACATACTCTAGCAATGTATTATTACTCTGTGTGTAAAAGTCAGTGGGGCTTTTGTGTGTATATGAATAAAATCTTAGCTTTTGTAGATATATAAATAGACCACCCACCCAATGAATGTAATAGATAGCTTTTGAGTAGCAAGTATTTGCTGACCATAGTGCATACAATTTCTTAAGATCTGATTATATTATATGAGGATAGATGTAATTATGTACTGCCACACCGTAAACATGATTTATTTTTAAGTCTGAATTTAGTGTTCAATTTATTTTAAAAGTCTAATGTGATAACATGGTAATTCAAAAGGTCTATATCTTGCAAACAAACAAGCAAATGAAAAGAGCAAAAGCAATTATCAAACAGATTCGTGTGAGTGCTTTAATGAAGGCAGAAAGACATATATATATGTAATATTGCACTGGCACAGGAGAAAACTAAGGTTGAAAACTACTTGTAAGCAAAGACCATAGTATTTACAGTGGTCACGTGTGCCTTATTCACTTCTTTCTTTGGTTACGTACTTCTCTCATATAATGAAAATCTAAAAAGTGGGTATTTTAAAAATAAAAATGATTGCCTCTTTAAAAGAAATGAGAACTTTACTATGCCTTAACTGAATCATCCATTATCACACAAACAACTAGTTTTATTTTGCTTATCTACTGTATAATCTTTACAGATATCAGATATTAAACATTATCAGAATGAAATAAGTGTGAAACTACTTAAAGAAGTATTCCAGAATATCTCATGTTATCTTGTTTTATCATTTAATTCCAGAGATAAGTTCACAGTGTACTGGACATGTACTTTGAATGACTTGATGTCCAAGACAGATGTGCACTCAGTCACTAACATTGATTTCAAAAGAAGCATTAAGTCGGAGATACTTTGTGTTCAGCTGGTGTGTAATTAAGTGCATATAAGCATGCATTATCTATAAAGAATCTTCCCTAGTTTCCAATTTACTTTTTTAAATTAAAAAATTGCTTTATATATATATATATATACATCTACACATATATAATTCATAAATGTGTATACAGGTTTATACCTGCATATTTTATATGCACCTAAAATTTATAAAATTATAAGTATGAAAATGAAGTATAGATTTAGGAGACAAAATTGCACTTCTTTTAAAATTATATTCTGTCATTTCAAAATTGGAAATAACTGGTATGAGGGATGTAAAAGAAAGGATGTTTGTAATTTGTTGGTTTTACACTAAAGTGAACAAGACAGAGTGTTTATATGAAGAACTTCCTTGTAAAATGTATTCCTTGCCCTGTGGTATAGGGTTACCTCTGACATCTATCCTCCACATCAGAGATCTAGAAAAGCTTTATTGATTGCAGTGGAAACACATTAAAATAGTGACAGCGATTTCATTGAATAAATTTGGATAATGGGCAGTAAATAACAGTTTTTTACTATCACTTCTATTGACCAAATTAAAGTGGAGCAATTTATGCCTGGCTCCCTTGATTTCACTCTGCTGCACTTCATCCATCTTAAATAAGCCTTCATTCATTCAAAAAATGTGTAATTTTATGTAAGAAAAATGGTACCTGCATCAGACTGATTGTATGTTCATCCTTGTTTAATTCCTTACTTAATATTTATGAGAGGATGAGAAAAAAAAGTAGATATTTATTGTTTAGTAGAAGTACATTTTTCCCCCCCTGAGAATTCAGTATAATTCTGATTAACCCAAAATCCTGAGGAACTTGACATTCTAAGGGTCTTGTGTGTTTGAAGATATGGAGGGTGGTGGATTGTTTAAAGGGAAAAGAACTATATCAAACAGTAACACATTAATCAGGATGGACACTTACAGAATGTGTTCCTAAGAGATACATTTGATTTTGCTGGAAGTGAGATCTTTTTGTTGGCATCTCTGTCATTATAGAGGGAATTCAACTAATTCTTCTAGAACGAAGCAATGGTTTATAAAATAATTATTAGTGAGGAATAGCATTAAGATACAATACTTCTTCAGGGCTTGCTTTAAAGAGATTAAATTAGAAAGATTTACATTGCATGCATAGAGAGCAGGGATTTGAAACAATGCCATAAAGTAGAAGTGATGTTTTTTTCTTCTATCTGATGAATAAATGTGTCAATTAAATAGAATGATTAAGAAATAATTATGCCAAATATGCTTTAGATATCAACAGTGCAAAGTGAGTGAGAGAAAATCTGGTTTTAGGAAATACAAACTTGATTTGTATCTACTGCTAAAGATCAGATAGTTCTTCATGGGAACACTATATATTATTAGTTATAGTGAGGCTATCGTTTATCAGATAGCCTGGGTAAAGAAGGCAACAGACAACATATTCTGCTCATAGACCAGTTCAGAAAAGAAAGTAAATGAACTCTGTTAACTCAAAAGTATGATTTCCCCACTAGGTCCTTTTTTTAAAGTGTCATAGAAGAGAACAGGGGAGATTTACTCCCTTTTCAGATGCAGAGTTTGGTGAGTTAATGAATATGTAGGAAGGCAGAAGGGAATGAATTATCCTGCTACCCAGTTTCTCTTCCTAGTCTTGTACTCCTCTTTTGTTGAGGCAAGTTATTCAATAAAAATGAAGTAGTCCCCTGAATCAGGTCTAGGAAGTGATAAAAAGTAGCAAAACGCAGGAGAGGAGGGCACAACTGGTTGTGTGTTGTGGTTTGTTGTGTGTTTGTTTTGGTTGGTTTTTTTTAAACAAGCTATGAGTTTCCATTGCTTTTTGAGTTAAGAAAAGGCCATTTTCTAAGACTCAATATTTTTATTTCATTTTCAAATAGTTTTTTGTAGTTGTTTTGCCCTTCCTATGTGTGAAGATCCTGCTATTATGCATTACTTCATGAATGGATGACAGTAATCAAAAATGCAAGTGTCAAAGAACAGTGAAGTGAGGAAAAGGAAATGAATTTGAAACTGGGAATTTTTTCTGTAATTCCTTATTTTTCTAATTGTTGCAGTACCTCCTTGTTAAAAACAAGGGTCCATTTAACTGCTATTAAATGGTCTTTCAGGTATATTCTATCCAATAAGGTACAAAAATATCTTTGACCAAGCAGACTTGAGCTTCCAATCAAGCACAGGAAAAAAAAAAATCTTGTAGTTTTGTGGTGTTTGTGAGTCTCTTTGACAGCTGATCTGTTCTGAAACTCATTGGAAAATCAAAGTGTATGGAAAAGGATGATGAATTGCCCTGAACAGCTGTCAAAAGAAAAGTCTAGCAATATGTATGAAGCAGGACACATTTCAGAGATGTTCCTTTTTATCACTAGGAAAACAAAGAATATATCAAATCATACTTCTACCTATTCTTTTACTCTTCAAAACATGCCATGTGTACATGAGAACTTGCCTACTCTTTCTTATTGCCCATTTTCTCACACAAAGATATCATGAAAAGGCTTGAACTTTAAGAATACTATGAATTTTGTGTAAATATATTTTTCGATAGCTCTTTGTCTTGCCTAAAGAAAGATTTTGAAAACTTGCCTAGGAAGAATAACTATTGAGTCACATTTTAAGGTCAGCTCTGAATTTGCCATGCACCTTTCACACTTTCCTGCTGTGGTAGTTGCAGTTGAAGCTGAGTAAACAGACTAAGATGAAATGGAAGTCACCCTTACAGGAAGAGATATTGTCTGTTATCCTGCATGCTGATTTGGAAAATGCCTTAGATGTCTTGTTTATAGATACTGCCGTTGAAATACTGTTCCGAGAAGGCAAAGGTCAACATGAAACTGTACAGTAGGAAATATTAAGTCAAATATGTTGAATTGTATATTCTGCTCATGTTGGTAAGTCAGTCCCTAAGACTTGCTGTAGTATAGTACCCACAATACAAAAAAGTTCACAAGTTATAAATTATTTGGAAGAGTAAAAAAAACCACATTAGAATGATTTAAGAATCAGAAATTCTGACACACAGATTGAGGAGTTTAATTCTTTTACTCTGCTTCACCCATCCAAGGTTAGTTTAGGAGATAATGTTATCATGGTATATTAACACAAGTATACTTCATGTTAGATAGCTATTTAGTCTGAGGAAAAACTAGAAGTATCATTAAAAGGTTTTTCCAGTGGTAGTATTAAATCACAAAGTGAACCCCCCATTCAGCAGAATCTTAATTCTAGAAAGAATGTGTTTCTAGAATTTGTGTTCTAAATTCAGTCAAAAATTTGATGCAGCACACCTGACACGTGCTGTGCTTAAGCTCAAAATTTATTTTATTAGTCCCTACTAGGCCAAAATATGCAAATCTTTATATGAAGCGTAGTACCATGGTTCTATGCCAATCTGCTGTTCATAGAACGGTATGAAGATCCATTATGGAGATAAAATTAAGAACAATTAGAACACATAAGCACAATGAATTAATTAAAAGCTTGATAGTATCTACATCTATCCAAACTGGATGCTACAAACATAAGCTGAAAAAATATTGTAGCACTCCAGGGACTTATTAGAGCTGGATTTCATTTATAATAGTGTGAGAAAACAGATTTTAGTTGGATTTTTTTAACTGATACTAAACCTTGGGAGTTTGGGACATGAACAAAAAATGAAAACAGGCAGAAGAGAGATCTTGGGAAAGAAAAAAATAATAAAATATTATCCACTTCTAGAAAACTGTCCAGCCTTTAGAACACAAGGAAGGAGTAGGAGAAATTAGCATATTGTTTATTTACTTATTTTCAAGGTAGTGTAGAAGCTGATAGTGGATATACTAACTACTAATTAAGTTTATGTTTTCTCATCTCCTCTCTTCCTTTTCATGTTCTTTAAAATAATTATCAAGACTATGAAAACCAAAAACGTATAAATAAAACAAAGCAACCATGGCTGAATGAATTGCAGCTCCTACAGTTACCTGTTGAAAGTAATTCTCAACCTGGCACAAGGCAGTCTTTTGATAAGAATGTGTTGAGCCATCAAAGGGGATAAAAACTATTTCACAGTTTTCATAGAACTGAATAAATACAATTTTATCTCATTAAATATAAACATAAACTTTAAGAACAGTCTAAATAATTAGGTTTTTTTTTTTACTTCTAATA